>WBZZ01006721.1:37500-138992 GCA_019918135.1 Paulinella micropora | reverse complement strand
CGACTAAAATGACCAAAGTAAACGACGGACCGGAGCGGGGCTCCTGGCTCACCTCTCTCTCTCAGCACTCTTCGTGCTCATCCTGCGGATGCCATGGTGTTGCTCTGGCGGAGGGTTATGGGGTGGTGGGTACACGTGCACGGGCCTGTCACTCTGTGCTCTCGGTAGATGACTCACTTGCAGCGTTTATCGGACGCAGGGTGGTTTGCCACGACACCTACCTCGATGATGCATAGCGGGTCTGCCTCGTGCCTGGTTACGGATGCAGGTGAGTGTTTGTGTGTATTCCTATACATACGTACACGTATGCTTTTTAAGGGTTGAGCTTTAAATAACCCCACCTGGGTCCTCATTTATCGAGTTTACAACTCGATCAATGCGGCACCGGGGTCCCATACCACTTATGTCAGGTTCTTATGCGAAGAGCGCGGCCGCTAGTGCTGGCCCTATGGGTCAAGGCGGTAATCCTTCAGGTTTAGACGTTCCCCGTGGGAGTGCGCCTGCGGGTGGCGATGCTACTCGGCCGGGTGGGGTGGTCGAGTGCTCGCGTACCTGACGGGCAACCTGAATCACGTAGAGCCAGCAATCCTGCTGCATCTCGATCACCCTCCCCAACCTCGGAAGAGAAGTCACGTCCGGAAAGGTCTGGTCACGGCGTGTGGCAAGCGGTACCGCCACCGAGGAGGTGGCGGAGGAAGGTACGAAATGAGCTGGATAAGAGATGTTGCATAGTATGGGGGCTATCGCATGTCTCTCAGACAGTGGTCATGGCGCGAGAGCTCCGAATTCTCGGTCTCGGGGAAGTCGAGGTGGAATTCGCGGGCAGAGGTAGCGGGCGGCATTTGCGGATTAAATGTGCGTCTTGTGAGGAGGCGGAGAAGATGGTGCGGCTGCTGCGGGAGCGTAAGTTCTTCACGGGAAAGGTTCACGTTGCGACGGGTAGGACTTTCCGGGAAAGAGAGAACCAGCGGGCTGCACGGGGGGGTGCCCAGTATGTAGAGATGCAGAGGGAGCTTCGCAAGCAGGGATTTGGCTACTGGGTGCTCGACGTGGAAGTCGACGAGCCCCAGGGCGAAGCCTCAAGCGGTGAATCTCCCTTGGCGGAGTGGGGCGGGATGCGGGAGCTGGAGGAGCTGGGCGGAGGGTGCAGGATGGGCCGTGGAGGGTGGCGGAGGGCTCCAGGCGGGCTCAACCGAAGCGCAGGCATCGGCATCAGCTTCGTTCTTCCCAATTTGTAAAAGGCTTCCCACTGAGGGTGGCCTCACATAATTGGCAAGGCAAAGTGGGTGCGGATAGCCCAGGCTTTGGGGAATGGCCGGAGCACTACAAGGAGCGAGGCTGGGTGATCGTCGGAGTCCAGGAGCACAACCTATCGTCGCAGAAGGTGGAGAAGCTCCAAGTCGACGGCTTCGCAGTCCTCGGCAAAGCGGCTGCAACTGGTGCGGGCTCGCGTCTCTTGGGGGGAGTCTTGACGTTGGTGGCCAACTATCTGGCACCGTGCGCTACCATTGTACAGGCGCCTGTTCCACACCCACAGCAATTGTGGGTGAGGCTGTCGTCTGGGAGCGCGACGGCGTCGGATGTGTTCGTCGGCAACGGCTACTTCCCCCAAGAAAATCAACGAGAGGAATCTATTGCAGCCTATGAGGCGTGGCAGGCGGCCGTCTCCTACTTCGCCACCAAAGGTCATGTGGTTACGGTTGGTGATGCTAATGCTAAGCTGGGGCCCGCCAGAATAGCGCGGGAGGAGGGAGTGGTGGGCCTCTTTGGCGAGATAGATGGAGGGGTAGAGGGGTTAGGAGTGAGAATGGTGAGTTGCTGGCTGCGATGCTTGTTGCCACGGGGTTGCGCAATCTCAGTGGGTTTTCGCAACCACGGGGGGACAAATATTGGTGGTCTAGGCAGGAAAATGTAGGTGGACGAAGGCATCTACTGGATTACATCTGCGTCTCTTCCGAGCTGGCGGAGGAGGCAAGCTTCGGCGTCGACGAGGTAGACCTTGATACCGACCACAAAGCTGTGTGGGCGGAACTGGTCTGGGGGGACAGCCACCCCCCAAAAAGCAGGTAAAGAGGTACAAAGCATTCAAGGCAGAGCGCTTGATAGGCAGGGTAGTTGAGGGTAAGGAGAGTGAGCTGTCTAAGCTTAGGTTGAAGTACGACGAGACCTTTGCAGCTGGTATATCGGGGCTGTTGCCAGATGGCCTCCCAGATCTATCAGCAGTGGAGGACCCGGATGAGCTTCAGCAGGAGGTAGATAGGGTCGCTAGCTTAGTGGTCCGAGCTTTCACGGGCGCAGCCGTGAAGGTCTTGGGAGTTCGGGTGATTAGGCCAGGGTTTACTAATGCATGGTTTGATGAGAGTCTTAGGGAAGCGATTGCGCGACGGAGAGAGGCATACGGCCTCTGGCGAAGGAATGAGGCCAACCGAGAGGCCTGGCAAAGATATAAAGAAGCGAGGAAGGCGGTCAGAAGGTTATGCAAGGAGAAGAAGGAGCAAGCGTGGAAGCGGGTCCAGAATGACACCGCTGCCAACTTCAGGAGCGCTACCATGGCCACGTACTGGAAGCTGTCAAAGCGTTTGGGCGGGGTTCGGCGGTCGAACGCTTCTGCTCCTGTTCGGAAGCCCGATGGCACTCTGGCATGCACACTCCGGGAAAAACTACAAGAATGGGAAGAATACCGCCGACGTATGGTGGTCCCCAAAGAAAACCAGTTTTTGGAGGATGCATGTGTAGAGGAAGTCGGTTCTGATGAGGAAGCAGCGCGGATTGAGCCCGAGCGGAAGGCCCGCGAAACCTTCCAGTATAACGACAACCTGCGCGACCAATTCGAGGCCATGGCGCAAGCCGAGGAGATCCGGACTGAGACGGGCCCGCTGGACTATGATTACACCGAGAAGGAAGTGGAGCTCTGCCAGGAAAATCTCCAGAATCACAAAGCGTGCTCACCGGATAAGATCAAGAACGAGATGCTCAAGTACGGAGGCACGCGGATTGTGAGCTTTCTGGTGCGCTTCTTCAACTGGTTGAAATCGTGCGAATACACCCCCAGCGACTGGGGCAAAGCGATTATCGTCAACATCCCAAAAGGAGGCGACCCAACCGATCCGGAAAATTGGAGAGACATCGCGATTCTGAGCTGTCTGGGTAAGATGTATCTGTCCCTTATGGCGGCGAGGCTTACGGCTTTCATCGATCAGCCGGGCAGGCTTCGCCCAGAGCAGGGTGGGTTCCGGCCAAAACGTAGTACGGGGGACCAGATTTTTGTCCTTAAGGAGCGTCTGCGCCTTAGACAACAAGCTGGCCTCCGTTCTTTCGTTTTGTTCGTGGATCTGAGAAAGGCATTCCCTACGGTTTGGCGGGCCGGGTTGTTTCAGAGGCTAACCCAGATGGGGGTACAGGGCAAGTTCTATCGCATTCTGCGGCGTTTTTACCGAAGAACGTCATCGCGAGTGCTAGTCGATGGCGAACTCACTGGTGAAGTGCTGGAAGAGATGGGAGTTCAGCAAGGGTCGCCGTTGTCACCGTCGCTGTTCAACGTCTTCATGGATGAGCTAACGGTCCGAATCGCGAAAGAGTTGGAGATCGAGGACCTCAACCGCATCGAAGACATACGGACCCTGCTTTACGCCGACGACGTTGCGGTAATTGCGCATAGTGTCACGGAGCTTCAACAGATTGTAAATGTCGTGGCGACATTCGTGGAGGACTATCGGCTTGAAATCAACCTGAAACCGGGCAAGACGGAAGTCATGCCGATATACGGGCACGCCAAGTCAAAAAAGTCGCCCCCATGCGTGAGGTTCCGGGGCAAGGTTCTCAACGTCACCGACCACTACAAATACCTGGGAGTTCTGCTCACGGACACCCTCTCCGATAAACCGCAAGCGAAGCGGGCGGCGGAAATCACTGTAGCGGGAACGGCTGCCTGCTACCCCCTCTGGATTGCCCATGAAGTTCCAGCGCGTCTTCGGCTGATGAATTGGCAGCAAATGGTTGGCGCAAAGTTGCTTTACGCATCGGCTTTTTGGGATCTGCCGGGCGCCAACAAGCTGAGTAAGCTGGAGGGCGCGTTGGTAGCGCCCCTGCGGGTCATCTTGGGTGTTGGTACGCGCACAAGCGGCTGCATCACCAGGGGTTTAAGCCGCACGCCGAGTTTTAGCATCCTTGCCAAGGCGGCCCGGCTTCGGTTCCTAGGGCGCATCGAGTTACTGGGCAACACAGCGCTAACACGCAGGCTTTACAACACGGGTCGGTGCAAATGGAAGGAAGATACGGAAAATTTGATCTTAGCAGATCACAGGCTGCGGGAGGGCTTGGATGCGCTCAAGCGGGTCGTGAACGAAGATGGCACGGTAGATGATAAGGACTGGCGGGCCGCTCTGGCGAACTGGAACGAGGTGGTAAAGCAATGGTCTGTCCGGCAGGAAGTAGCTGGCTGGGAGCGGCAGGCTAAGCCCTCTGATGGGCTTAGGGTGCTGCTTAGCCAGATGTCTTCCCGCTCTGCTTTCCCACGTTGGCGGGCGCTGGAGGGGGAAGTCACAACCTTATCAGAAGGCGATTGTTGAGCTGCAACAATCGCCTTCGCCTCTACCGATCCAAATTTGGCTCATGCTCGCCGGACTGCTCAAGCTGTTTCGCCTTGTGTGGCACTGAGGTTAACGAGTCGTTACGTCACTTCCTGCTGCATTGCCCAACGTTTGCGAGCTCTCGTGAGGCACTGTTTGAGTTTATCGATGAGGCGCAAGCCCGGCAGCCCCTCATGCTGAATCGAGGAGGGCTTTATCACAGGGAACTGCGGGAGGCAGAGGAGGAGATGAGGCTCTTCAAAGAGGAATGGCTGAAGGGGGAGGATGAAAAGATGGCGGCGATGCTCGGCGTTTTGTTTATCCCTGTCCCAGAAGAGGTGGAGGAGTTAGGAAGGTTTGTTGCCACCATCTGGAAGGAGTGGGAGGAGTTGGAGGCGCAGACCAGGGAGGCAGAGGGGGCGGAGGAGGAGGAGGAGGTGATCGACCTCACGGTCGTTCAGGAGGTGGGTAGAAGGAGGGGAAGGCCTAGTCAGGTAGAATGTCTGGCTAGATCTGTTGTAGGTGGAGGTCAGCGCAGCGTCGCGGACTTCTTCTCGGCAGATAACTCCTCTCACTCCTTGCACCCATTTGCACATGCACAGCACGCTCATTTGCACATTGCACTGCCAGTCGAGTCTTTGGAGCGGAGCCGCGTCACCGAACGGTCCCGTGCTACCAATGGAGGCACATGTCCGACAGGATCAAAGGCCAATTGACTGATAAGTCTATTATTATTATTATTATTATTATTATTATTATTATTATTATTATTATGGACACCGTGATAGCCCAGTGGTCAAGTTCTACCATCTGGGCCCTGTCGCCAGTTCGATTCCAGTCGGTGCCACCAGTATTTTCATTGAACATACCGGTCTATTTCTGGACCAGTATTTTCATTGAACATACCGGCCCGTCTGGAAGTGTTGGAACTGCCCTTGCGGGGGTGTCATTAGAGCTTATCGTCAATTCTTCGTACTCCCCTCACGGGTGAGACGATGGAGGCGCATGTGCAGAAATGCATCAGCCATTGACAGAGAAGCACTATTATTATTATTATTATTATTATTATTATTATTATTATTATTATTATTATTATTATTATTATTATTATTATTTGGACACCGTGATAGCTCAGTGGTCAAGTTCTACCATCTGGGCCCTGTCGCCAGTTCGATTCCCGTCGGTGCCACCAGTATTTTCATTGAACATACTGGTCCGTCTGGAAGTGTTGGAACTGCCCTTGCGGGGGTGTCATTAGAGCCTATCGTCAATTCTTCGTACTACCCTCACGGGTGAGACGATGGAGGCGCATGTGCAGAAATGCATCAGCCACTGACAGAGAAGCACCACTATTATTATTATTATTATTATTATTTATTATTATTATTATTATTATTATGGACACCGTGATAGCCCAGTGGTCAAGTTCTACCATCTGGGCCCTGTCGCCAGTTCGATTCCCGTCGGTGCCACCAGTATTTTCATTGAACATACCGATCCGTCTGGACCAGTATTTTCATTGAACATACCGGCCCGTCTGGAAGTGTTGGAACTGCCCTTGCGGGGGTGTCATTAGAGCTTATCGTCAATTCTTCGTACTCCCCTCACGGGTGAGACGATGGAGGCGCATGTGCAGAAATGCATCAGCCATTGACAGAGAAGCACTATTATTATTTATTAATTATTATTATTCTGGAGGGGTGCACAAGATGGCACTCCATGGGAAGAGGAGGTGGTTGGGCCTCTCCCCACGAAGGTGACCGCTTGGGGAGGGCGGTCACCGGGATATGCGCAACTCTCAACTGGGCATTTACTCGGTAGGGGTTCGGCCAGGCAGGTTGTGGGGTTGTCTGTTGGATTGTTGGTTGGCTCGTTTTTCTTGGCTGTTGGTTTGGGTCTGGTTTCCTGGTTAGCCCATTTTCGCCGAATTTCCTGCCGAGTAAATGCCTGGGGGCTTCCAGTTCCGGTTTGGTGATCTTGTTGAGGTGAGCATTCGGAGGAAACAGTACCGAGATGGGTTGAAGATAGGATTCACATTGAGCCGAGATGGGGCTGAGTTGACATGTTCCAACTCTGCTCCATTTCGGCTTCATGTTAATCCTATCTTCATCCTATCTGGGTTTTGTCTCCTCCCTATCTTCGCTTCTTCGGGGTTGCCTAACTGGAACACATGATGAGCGCACGTTGGAGAGGGGCTTCAGTCGGTCCCAATGCCTTGCCAGTGCCTTGCTGCGTTGCCGTGCCTTGCCCCATGCATTCACACCCTCCACCGTTGCATTTCTAACTGAGCAGCTTCGGCTGGGATTACTATACTTGTCTGTAAGACCCTATAGGTACCGCTAGGTTCGCGCCTTCTATACCCACGTGGGGGAAGGAGTTTCAGCGGCACGCCGTCCGATCTGGCTCCACTCGGGGACACCCGTACCTCATGATGTGTATTGTTAGGAGCAGCTGGAAGTCCATATGGCATGAGAGTAGAGGCGTTGGCGATGCGATGGAGAGTGTGTGTAGTGCGTGAGGCAGGTTCTGGCGACGCTGGGGGTGCTGGCGGGCGCCGAAGGGCACGAAGCGACGCGGCAGCGTCCAGTGACACCGGCGGAAATGCGTGTGTGTGTGTTGCAGATACCGCCGATGCTATTTGCATGGACGGGCGCTTTCCTCGGCGTAAAGAGGCGCGGCGGTGATGGCCAGCGACATTGGCCGTCTACTACTCTCAATGGATTACAAATACGCGAAGCACGGAGCTACCACTGTGGCCCTTATGGGACAAGGTAGAATCGCCGAAGACCTGGACAATCCCCGTGGGAATGCCTCGACGGGCTCTGGCCCGATGTCCCAGGATGGGAGGATGAGGGCTCGCGTATATGACGGAATTCCTGAACCACGTGGAGAGGCTATCTTAGCTGCGCCTCATCCTTCCTCCCCAAACCTGGCACACGGGTCGGCGCTTCAACATAAGGCGAGCGGCGCTATATGGCAGATGGCACCGCCGCCTCGACGGTACCGGCGGGTAGATCGGTACGACAAGGACGGGCGTAATCTGATTGTCTGGGGGCTCTCAGAACGCGCCAATCTACAGGAGATCGCCTCCAAAATGAGCGGTCTTGGTCTGGTGGTCCCGGTAATGGAGTGGCAAGGCCAGCGAATGTTTCGTCACCTGGAGCTGGTCTACGAGGACGATGACAGCAGGCAGACGGCGTTGCAGCAACTCAAACATCTCAAATTCTTCGGCAGAGGGGTCAATGTGGCCCTTGGGCGCAGGTTCAGGGACAGGGAACGTGTCCGAAGGCTTATTCGCATCCATCTGCGTGGGGAAGCGGCGGTCCGGAAGGAGGAAGCTGCGACGGGAAATCGCGTCTTGCCTCTGCATGAAGAATGTGTCGATGATGTGCAGGTGGTGTCTTCGGAATTGGCTGCCGATGCACCTAAGTGTGTGTCTGAGTGTGCTGATGTGCATGTGGTGCCCCTGCATTCGGCGGCCAGTGCAGTGGGGGACCAACCTGCGCAAGCACCTGCAGAGGGGGCAGCACGAGGGCGGAAGCCAAGCGCGGCCGTCGGGTCCGGAAACGAGCCAAGAAGCACCGCTCCAAGCAGTTCGATACCGGCTTCAAGCTACTCGTCGCGAGTCACAACTGGCAGGGTAAAACGGGATACGACAACGTAGGCACGGCGGAATGGGCATCATTCTACAAGCACGAGGGCTGGCTAGTCATCGGGGCTCAGGAGCACCGCATGGGCAAGAAGCAACTTTCCAAATGCAGCCTGGATGGATTCCGGATTTTTGGAAAACCTGCGGAGGTCAGCGAGAAAAATCGCTGCAAGGGTGGGGTTCTATTCGCGGTGGCTAACTTCCTTGGTCCGTATTGCAACCTGGTGTCAGCCCCCGTCGACCACCGGCAGCAAGTGTGGCTGCGTATCGCCTCGGGTGTTACCGGCGCTCAGGATATCTATGTGGGCAACGGCTACTTTCCCCAGGAAACGCAGGAAGAAGAGTCGTCAGAGGCGTATGCGGCCTGGCAGGCAGCTATAGCTTTTTTTGGAGCCGAAGGTCTTGTGGTCACGGTGGCGGATGCCAACGCAAAGCTCGGGCCGGCATGCAGCCGAAAAGGGAGGGCATCGTCGGTCAGCACGGGGAGGTCGATGATAAGGGAGCACCGGTACGTTCGGAGAACGGCAAGAGACTCGCGGCTGTCCTCGTCGCTTCGGGCCTGCGAAATCTGAGCGGCTTCTCGTGCCCAGTGGAAGGGTCCTACTGGTGGTCCCGGCGTGAGCAGCGCGGCATGGGCACAGGCAAGCACCTCCTCGATTACATCTGCGCGTCGCCTGGCTTGGCATCTGGAGCAAAGTTCGGAGTATGCGAAGATGATCTTGATACGGACCACAAGGCAGTATGGGCCGAACTGACGTGGAGCGGCCAGCGCCGGCCAAAGCGGGCTGCGAAACCTTACAGGTCCTTTCGTGTTGATAAGCTTATTGGTGCTGGTGTCTCGGGTAATGATCACGCTGCGAAGCAAGCGCTGGATTATCTACGCGACAAGTTCGATGACGTATTCCAGCATTGCCTACAGAAGCTTGGAGTGCATCAGCTGCCTGAGCTTGACCTATCGGGTGGTGCCGACAGCCAACGGGTGGTAGATGACGTCACCGAGCGAGTGGCGCAGTCCTTCCGAATGGCGGCGCACCGGGTCCTTGGCTCCAGATGGATACGACCCCGTTTCACCAACAATTGGTTCGACGGGGAGCTAAAGGAGCTCATTCAGCAGCGCCGGGAGGCCTACGCAGCATAGTATTACAGGAGGGATGAATCGAATGCGGAAGCCCGTCTGAATTGGGTACGGCTCCGCAAGCAAATTCGGAAGGCAACTCGGGCCAAGAAGTCCGCCTCCTTCAAGCAAGTGCAGGAAGAAGCGGTCAAATGTCAACGCGAGCAATCCTCAAAGCGCTTTTGGCTACTCGCGAAGCGACTTGGCGGGGCACGCAGAACGAAGGTCTCCGCGCCGGTGCAAAGGGAGGATGGCTCACTGGCGTGTACGCTGCCGGAAAAGGTCGCTCGGTGGGAGGAATTTCGGAAAAATTCGGTGAAGCCACGGGAAAATCCGGCAAGTGCGGCTGTTGTGGTGGAGTGCTGTGCAGAAGCAGGCTCGCTGGAGTGGGAGGAAGCCGAAGCTAAGCGGCAGTTCCACTGGAACGATCGCTTCAGAGATGAGGTGGCCCGGGCTATGAAGGAGCACGAAGTAGGTGAAGACACTTGCGAAGAGCTGGACAAGCCGTTCACGCAAGAGGAGGTCCTTGCAAGGCAACGTGCCCTGAATAACCACAAAGCTTGTGGCGAGGACAAAGTGAAGAACGAGATGCTCAAGTATGGCGGCGCCTACATCAATGGCTACTTAACGCAGTACTTCAACTGGATTCGAGAAGCCGAGAGGACTCCAAAAGCTTGGGGCAAGGGAATCATGTCAATATCCCCAAGGGTGGGGATCCTACGGATCCTGACAACTGGAGGGATATCTCGATTATTAGTTGCCTTGGTAAGCTGTATCTGTCCTTATTAGCTACTCGTCTAACGCTCTTCGTGGATGTCCCGGATAAGCTACGTCCAGAGCAGGGAGGCTTCCGCCCGGGGCGTCGCACTACGGATCAGGTCTTTACCCTTTGGCAGAGGTTGAAGGGGCGTCAGCAGCAGAAGCGGGAGTCGTATGTCCTGTTCGTCGATCTACGCAAGGCTTTCCCGTCTGTTTGGAGAGATGGCCTATTTGAGAGGCTCTGGAAGCTGGGTGTAAGGGGCAAGTTCTGGCGCACGCTACGCAGGTGCTACGAGCAGACTTCGTCGCAAGTGCTAGTTGATGGAGCACTCACCCCCGAAGTACTGGAGGGTGTAGGCGTCCAACAGGGGTCCCCTCTCTCTCCTACACTCTTCAACGTCTTTATGGATGAGCTGTGTGATCGGCTGGCGAGTGCCCTCAAGATCACGGATGTGAAGCGGCTGAACGACATCAAGGCACTTCTATACGCGGACGACGTGGCCCTCATCGCTCACAGTCGCACCGAGCTCCAGAAGATGGTCAATGTTGTGGCCAAGTTCGCGGAAGATTACCGGCTGGAAGTCAACTTGAAGCCCGGCAAGACGGAAATCATGCCCATTTACACGTCGAGCAAGGCGAAACGACCAAGTATCAGGGAGCGAGGTGAGCCCGTGGTGTGGTTTCGCGGCCAGAAGCTTTGTGTCACCAGTCAGTACAAGTACCTGGGAGTGGTTATCACCGACGACCTGAAGTGGAAGGAGCAGGCCCTGCGGGCTACGCGTGTCACTGAAGTCGCCACCGCAGGTTGGTACTCTTTGTGGTGTGCATGTGAGATACAAGCTAGGTATCGTCTCATGTGCTGGAATCAACTTGTGGGGGCCAAGCTGAAGTACGCCTTCGATGTCTGGCGTGCCCCCGTATCGCAGCTCACCAAGCTGGAGGCAGCAATGCTGCGCCCCATGAGGATGATTCTCGGCATCAGCCCTAAGACAAGCAAGTGGATTACACTCTTTCTGGCGCGCTCTTTGAGTGCGGAGCGTTTGCGGCGGGCGGCGCAACTGAAGTTCTATGGACGGCTGCGTGTTCTACCGGAGAAGCGATTTCCTGTCATCGCATCTCAAGTCAAATCCGATTGGACTGCGGAGGCCGAAGGCGCTATCAGGGACTCAATGGATCTACAACAAGGGCTTCAGGAGCTCCTAAATAGCTCAGAGAAGGACCTCGAGGGTTGGTGTTCGACTGTGGACAAGTGGGCCCTTCAGCAGGACGTCAAGATGGTGCAGCAACTGATGTGGGACAAGCGAGAGGCAGGCAGCGATCTTACTGATGGCCTGCGAGTCATCCTAAGACAAGTCTTTGGAACTAAGGAGTTCCCAAGATGGGTAGCCCTTGATGATGCGCATTATAATCTGCTTCGGAGAAGGTTGCTCAGCTGCAACAACCGCCTTCGGTTGTACCGCAGCAAGTTGGTCAGTGGCATGTCCCCTCGCTGCTTCTGTTGTCATGATGATGTCAATGAGTCCCTTGCGCACTTCTTATGGGTTTGCCCCATGCATGAGGGGAGACGTAAGCAGCTGTTGCTGAGTATGCAGAGGCTCGGTGGCATGGCTGTGGGGGCTGCTGAGGGGGATGGAGGGAGTGAGGAGGGTGGTGAGGTCGTAGGTGGTGAGGTTGTGGTGGAAGATGTGTTGCTTGGGCGGGAGCGGGAGGGCTCTGTGCGGCAGGGTTGGGATGATATGTCGCCTGTGGATCAATCACGATTGTTTTGTAAGTTTTTTCAGGGGAAGTCGCGCTTCCGCAGTAACTTTAGGCTTGCTGCGTTGTTAGGGGTTACAGCGTTGCGTCCCCCTCCAAAGCTGGATGTGTTGTTTGGATCATATGTGTCTGAGTGTTGGTCTGCTAGGGAGGGTAAAAGGGAGGAGCTTGGGGTGGATGATGGGGGTGAGGAGGTGATTGACCTCACTGAGGTTCCATCAGCTTCTGTCCCACCCTCTCCCCCAAGTGACGTTGATGTTGCGCGGCGCGGCCGTCCGCGCAGTGTGGACGTCCTGGCTAGAGAGAGGGGTTCGGGAGCGCAGCGTAGTGTCTCCGAGTTCTTCTCTTCAGCTAACACCCTCGCATCTAGCTCTTCATGCACTTCACAGCCCCCATCTGCCCCTGCTGTTGCTGTTGCTGCTATGTCTGTTTGGTGTTCTGACAATGTGTTGGGATCGGCTGACCCCGGTGACCCAATGGAGGCACATGTCCAGGATCTGGATCTGATGCTATAGTCTGAGGAAGCCTATTATTATTATTATTATTATTATTATTATTATTATTATTATTATTATTATTCAGCCCAATGGCCTCAAGGCGTTAAAATGTGACGCCAACTCATAACCCTTTGGTGGTAGATGCTGGGGAGGAGGGTCGTTGCGCGCGTAAAAGATCTTAAACTCCGCATATGCTGGTTGATAGCCCAGGACCCAGCAGACACCAGATTGTTATGGGTGGGGTTTCGAGGCAGCTCTAGCAACCGCGCTTGGTGTATGCACTTGCACATTCGGTGACGTCTTGCAAGAGGTTGCTGGGACTGCGGAATAACCTCGGCTTAGTGCAGTCTTGCCCTCAGGAGCTCCATCGGTGGCCCCGATCATCAGGCGAGAGACTGACACGGGGGGTGGAGGACCTCGAACAAGGGTATTGGAGGCTTATGTCCGTTGAGGATATGCCATTAGCTGCATCAGTACGCCTCAGATATAGTATTATTATTATTATTATTCAGCCCAATGGCCTTACGGCGTTAAACTGTGATGCCAACTCAAAACCATTTGGTGGATGATGCTGGGGAGGAGGGTCGTTGGGCGCCTGTCGAAGATCTTAAAGTCCGCTATGCCGGTTAATAGCACGTGGACCCAGCGGATACCAAATTATTATGGGTGGGGTTTTGAGGTAGTTCTAGCAACCATGCTTGGTGTACGCACTTGCACATGCGGCAACGTTTTGCAAGAGGTTGTTGGGACTGCGGAATAACCTCGGCTTAGTGTAGTCTTGCCCTCAGGAGCTCCATCGGTTGCTCCTATAATCAGTCGAGAGACTGACTAGGCGGGGATGGAGCACCTCGAACAAGGGCATGAGCCTCTGCTGCATCAGTATGCCTTAGTTGACTGTGATATATTTGAGGGTAACACCTGATGATAAAAACTTAGTCACGCTTGTTTATCAGAGTTCCAGCCCAATGGCCTTACGGCGTTAAACTGTTATGCCAACTCAAAAACATTTGGTGGTTGATGCTGGGGAGGAGGGTCGTTGGGCGCCTGTCGAAGATCTTAAAGTCCGCTATGCCTGTTGATAGCCAGTGGACCCAGCGGATACCAAATTATTATGGGTGGGGTTTTGAGGTAGTTCTAGCAACCATGCTTGGTGTACGCACTTGCACATGCGGCAACGTTTTGCAAGAGGTTGTTGTGTCTGCGGAATAACCTCGGCTTAGTGTAGTCTTGCCCTCAGGAGCTCCATCGGTGGCCCCTATAATCAGTCGAGAGACTGACTAGGTGGGGATGGAGCACCTCGAACAAGGGCATGGAGGCTCATGTCCCGAAACGGATCGTGCCATCAGCTGCATCAGTATGCCTTAGAGGAAGTATATTATTATTATTGTTATTGTTATTATTATTATTATTATCATTATCACTATCATTATCATTACTATTACTATTATTATTTAGGTGTGTGTGTATATATATTTACATGTATATATATATACATATATATATGTGTATATATATATGTATAAGTTGGAGCAAAGAAAATTCTTCCAGTTTGGGAAAACCTCCCCAGTTCGGGAAAGTTTTCCCAGTATGGGAAAGTTTGCCAAACTGGGAATGTTTTCCCAAACTGGGAAAGGTTTCCCAAACTGGGACAGTTTCCCATATATTATTATTATTATTATTATTATTATTATTATTATTATTATTATTATTATTATTATTATTATGGACACCGTGATAGCCCAGTGGTCAAGTTCTACCATCTGGGCCCTGTCGCCAGTTCGATTCCCGTCGGTGCCACCAGTATTTTCATTGAACATACCGGTCTATTTCTGGACCAGTATTTTCATTGAACATACCGGCCCGTCTGGAAGTGTTGGAACTGCCCTTGCGGGGGTGTCATTAGAGCTTATCGTCAATTCTTCGTACTCCCCTCACGGGTGAGACGATGGAGGCGCATGTGCAGAAATGCATCAGCCATTGACAGAGAAGCACTATTATTATTATTATTATTATTATTATTATTATTATTATTATTATTGGACACCGTGATAGCCCAGTGGTCAAGTTCTACCCTCTGGGCCCTGTCGCCAGTTCGATTCCCGTCGGTGCCACCAGTATTTTCATTGAACATACCGGTCTATTTCTGGACCAGTATTTTCATTGAACATACCGGCCCGTCTGGAAGTGTTGGAACTGCCCTTGCGGGGGTGTCATTAGAGCTTATCGTCAATTCTTCGTACTCCCCTCACGGGTGAGACGATGGAGGCGCATGTGCAGAAATGCATCAGCCATTGACAGAGAAGCACTATTATTATTATTATTATTATTATTATTATTGGACACCGTGATAGCCCAGTGGTCAAGTTCTACCATCTGGGCCCTGTCGCCAGTTCGATTCCCGTCGGTGCCACCAGTATTTTCATTGAACATACCGGTCCAGATCTGGACCAGTATTTTCATTGAACATACCGGTCCGTCTGGAAGTGTTGGAACTGTCCTTGCGGGGGTGTCATTAGAGCCTATCGTCAATTCTTCGTACTCCCCTCACGGGTGAGACGATGGAGGCGCATGTGCAGAAATGCATCAGCCATTGACAGAGAAGCACTATTATTATTATTATTATTATTATTATTATTATTATTATTATTATTATTGACACCGTGATAGCCCAGTGTTCAAGTTCTACCACTGGGCCCTGTCGCCAGTTCGATTCCAGTCGGTGCCACCAGTATTTTCATTGAACATACCGGTCCGTCTGGAAGTGTTGGAACTGTCCTTGCGGGGGTGTCATAGAGCCTATCGTCAATTCTTCGTACTCCCCTCACGGGTGAGACGATGGAGGCGCATGTGCAGATTTGCATCAGCCATTGACAGAGAAGCACTATTATTATTATTATTATTATTATTATTATTATTATTATTATTATTATTATTATTATTATTATTATTAGCCCTGCCGCCAGTTCGATTCCCGTCGGCGCCACCAATATTTTCATTAAACATACCGGTCCGTCTGGAAGTGTTGGAACTGCCCGTGCGGGGGTGTCATTAGAGCCTATCGTCAATTCTTCGTACTCCCCTCACGTGTGAGACGATGGAGGCGCATGTGCAGATTTGCATCAGCCAGAGAAGCACTATTATTATTATTATTATTATTATTATTTAAGTGTGTGCGTGTGTATACGTATATACATATATATATACATATATGTGTGTGTATACATATATATATACATATATTGATAAGTTTGAGCAAAGAAAATTCTTCCAGTTTGGGAAAACCTTCCCAGTTAGGGAAAGGTTTCCTTGTGTGGGAAAATTTGCCAAAGTGGGAAGTAGTATAATATGAAATTTTTAATACCATTTTTCGCACCCTCAAAATGGCTATTAAAAACTTCATCGCCCTTCCTATTGCTAGTTTGAACTATCAATACAAGAGCATAAAACACCCCAAAGAGCCCTCCACAGAGCACTGAGAGAAATAAAGAAAAAATAAACTACGTCCGGAAAAACCCTTATTTTAATAAATAAGTTTATTTACTATACATAAATAAACTTATGGAGTCTATTTTTTCAAAAATAGACTTTTCTTACAACTCAAGTGGGACAACCCAATTGATAGAACCTTCATCACCACCAACCTTCTTGGTCAAGGCTGACAGCGAAGGAAAGACGAGAATTTCCTCCTCCTCCTTACCAAGAGAAGCAAGAAAGAAATTTTTCTTCCTTGGGTTTTTCATGGTTTCGTCTCTCTCAACCCAAGCGAACGAATAATTATCAGTTCTCTGCACGGGGTTGCGAACGAAATATTTTCGCTCGGCATGAAAAGAAGTTATTTTTTTCCTATCAAGTTGAGCGAATTCCCTTGGAACCCTAACTATCTTTGAGTTCTTAAACTCAGCAGAGGCTTCAGGTTCAAGCTCGCCCCACGGCTTCCAAAAACCTACAATCATATTAATTATCATTAAGAGAAACAATAGAGTTAGGACTTACCATCCCCAGCGATGTTGATTTCGCCGAGTTGGTCTGCTACTTCATTTGGCTCTCCCATATTCTATTACACACACAAAAGCATGTGTAATAGAAATTTCTTTTGAATGAGAGTGGGGTTTGAACCCCTTGGTTTTTAAGAAAACCATTTGACACAAAGTCTTTTTTAATCAGAGTTACTATCCGCACTCTCGGTTCTGAATACTCTGTGCATGTTTCTATTGTGTTCTCGTTTAATAGTTCTATTAATGCTATCATTTACGTATTCGTTAATACCATCACTGGAGTATTTGTTAAAAGAAGAATTAAACGATAAATGTTCTTTTTCAATACCAGCGAGAATTCTATTCATGACAATAGCGGAAAGTTGGCCACGATTATCTTTTTTCCACTTATAGAAATTATCCCGTTCTATGTTTATTTTTTTTCCAATTTCTTTTTTCTCAATCTAATAAGTCTGTCTTCCTCTACTTCATTATTTTCAATAGTCAATCGTTGCAACATCTCATTGATAGCCGTAATCTTAATCAGGTCTGGCTGTTTCTTTTCAACGAGACGCGCAATTTCTTTATCCGCTTTAGAAATTCTTTCTTCACATATTATTTTATCTTTCTTGAGTCGCTCCTTTCCAACTTGTCGTATTTCAAAATCCTCAATCCAATAATTTTTAGTTTTATTTTCTCGCGGAATTAGAGACATGGCTTCCATTGAAAACCTGTCCAGTCAGGATTCTGATTTTCTGATTTCGGTCTACAGTCGGATAGTCAGGATTCTGACTGGGTGTTGCTGGTGGTTTTCACGGAAATAGAATTTTCTAGAATTTAACGCACGGCTGATAACACTTCAAATGCCATTTTTCCTGTGTAACTGGTAGGCTTACTGGGAGACGAAACTAATGGGTTCAGCGTAGTCATTGAGATTTTAGGTTGCGGGTTCAATTCCGAAGGATGTTTCGTTTTCCTCATTATTGCCTTTTATTTTTTTTTGCTTATAAATCTAATATTACCTTCGCCTTTTTTTCTCTCTTTGAAGTCCTGATATTCTCTGGTTGAATGTCTTCTCTTTTTAATAATTCTTTTGTCTTTTTCTCTTTAATAACTTCTTTAGTTTGCTCCTTCATATCTTTTTCTTCGTCAATTGGTTTAATAAAATCAGTTTTCAATAAATCACGTGGGCTTACCAACTCATCGTTATTTAATATGATTTTAAACCCTTTTCGTCCTTTGACTTTATAAATAATTTTGCTGAAAGTCTTACCGCCTTTGGAGAAAACATTCCTTTTATTTTCTTTTCTTACATTATCGCCAACATTGAATTCATTAATAAGGTTATCACGAGTGATAGTCTGTTTATTTTTATCTCTTCTAGCAAAGACATCCACAGGTCTGGCTTGAATTCCTCTATGAACTTTATGATTGTACGCATTGACTAAGTCTTGAATATAACTTACCCAGTCAAAATTTCTATTACTTTCAAATAAAAGGTCAAGCCATCTCCTAATACTTCTTATCACTCTATCAACAACAGCAAGCGCTCTATGGTCGCCAACTTCAACGACATCGTGTTTAATTCCATTTTCAATAAAATAATCACGAGTAGCATCTTTATATTCTCCTCCGCTGTCAGTTGTAATTGACTTTGGTTTATAAGGTATAGATTTCAAAGCATAATATACTTCTTTTGCTGTTTTATTTTTTAGTGGAATGATTATTAAATATCTTGAATGGCAATCAATCCAAACAAGCATCCAAGCATAACCCTTATTACCTTTCTTATCTTTTATCTTACTCATATCCGCTAAGTCAAGAAAGACTTGGTCTAATGGTTTATCAACCCATATGGTATTCCATATTTTTGGGTTCTTTTTCTGGTGGTGAATTTCAAGTGCTTCTTCTTCTTTTGTTTTAACTACTTCTCCCGTAGGTGTGTCCTCTAATTGACTATCCGCATTCTGTGTATTAATAATTATATGTTTATTATCAAGTTGATTTTCCTCACTCATATCTTTAGAATTTGAGGAAGCACTTACTTAAGTCGCTTGAAGTTTCGCTCCGTGTTGGTTTCTCTGTATTATATACATTGACCAAAACTTTACTATTTGATTTTTTACCTTTCCCCTTCTTTGGTTTTGGCTCTTCTTCTTCACTTTCACTCTCACTGCTTTCGCTCTCCTCTGGTTCAACCACAGACTTTTTACTCTTCTTCTTTTCCCTCTTACTCTCTACTTTCGCTCTCTTGATTTTCATCGTAGCCATCTTTTCCGCAATCAAGTCAGTAAAATCAACCTCATCTTCGCTATGACTCTTCTCCTCTGGGCTATCATTATCATGTTCAGTAATAATATCCTTAGCCAAGTTCTTTTCTTCAATTTGTTTTATTCGTTCCTCCATATCTTCATCTTCTTGCTTTACAGCATTTCGGTATTGCGCCAAAACATTTTTAGCATGTTCCATCTTTCTTTGTTTCGCTTTCGCTTTTATTCCTTCCACAGCACTACCCCAGTTCTTACGACTTGCTTCGGGAGACGGCATTTTTAGAATGTTTTTGTTTGTGAAGTAGTCAAAAACAAAGATTACGCTTCTATCTTGTTATTCACAAGATTTTTCGCTTATTCTAAAAGTATTCTATACTAAGATTAATATATTTTTAGTATTTACAAATTAATTATTTATTATAATATACAATGGGTAGTCAGTACAAAAGTTTATTAGGCTTGTCAGAAATTGCTGTTGATAGTCTAAATATACTTAACTTAGACTTAACCAATACCAACATAGTGGGCTTAAACACAGACAGAGTGGCAGAAGATGCAGACCCCGTAAATCTTTATTTCACTGATAACCGCTTTGATACACGTCTCGCTTTAAAATCAACTACGGATATCAAAGAAGGAAAAAATTTATACTACACAGAGCAACGAGTGAGAGACAACGACGAAGTCAAAGCCTCAACTCAACACCGCTCTAATACAAGTAATCCGCACCAAACAAGTTTATACAATTTGATAGACACTAACATATTTGCACAAGCGAGTGGACAATACTTAACTTACAACGATGTAGAAGGCAAATGGAAGAATACAGCCCTTGGTTCAATTGATACACTTTCAGATGTGGTTATAACAGCACCAGTGGCGATGAATAGTTATCTAATATATAACTCAATAAACTGGGTAAATAAAACATTTCCTATAAATGTTGATGGATTTGGTAATATTAGTATGGGGGGATATTTGAATATAACAGGAGTTAATTTACTAAATACCAAAGATGTTTATGAATGGATATTTGAACATAATGACAATAATAATAAAGTTTCAGCGAGTGGAAGTATAGACTCACATAGCGATGTGCTAATAACGGGCACACCAGCAGATAACCAATTACTCATTTATAGCACAGGACAATGGAGAAACACCACACCTCCCTTTCTTAGATTAGACGGAACTGCTAGTATGACGGGAGGGCTAAATATGAATGGTTATGCTATTTCGGGGGCTTCTACGTATAATGGAATTTATCTCGCAAATCTCGCAGTTGATGGTTCGGTGGTTAAACTAACAGGAGACCAAACCATAGGAGGAATAAAAACATTTAGCAGTATAATAAATGCTAGTGCGGGGATTGATATGAAAAGCCAAAGCATAACAAATGTTAATCTTGTTGATGGTGTTGATGTTTCTACTCTTGACACTTCTGTCGTTAAACTAACAGGAGACCAAACCATAGCGGGGAATAAAAAATTTACATCAACTTTGGAAGTAAGTGGTTCGTCCAATCCTACTACTTTTGACGGCATCGGCATAGCATTTGATACAAAAATAGGAATGATTGCCGCACAAAAAACAGCAACAGCGACTTGGTATCCGATACAAATAACGGGTTCGTATGTTGAGTTATATTCAGGTAATACTTTAATTATAACCGCAACTGGAACATCATTAAGTTTGAATAACAACAAAATAACAAACTTAGCCACACCATCAGCAACAACGGACGGAGCAAACAAAAGTTATGTGGATACATTAGACGGGCAAAATGTGAAACTAACAGGAAACCAAACAATAGCAGGAATCAAGACATATAGCAGTGGTGTTGAAATAACGGGAAATTCAATCAATTCAACAACAAAGGGCACATTTATCGTTTTCAATTCTACCAGTAATATCGGTTCTATTGCTAGTTTGGATATGAAAACTGCAACATATTACAACTTTGAAATTTCTGCGAAAAAAATAAGTTTTATTATTGACGGGACGATTGTCGGTTGGGTAAATGCTTCGGGGCTAGATTGTAATAGTAGCAAAATAGCCAACCTTGGAACTCCGACATTAGCGACGG
The DNA here is from genome assembly GCA_019918135.1 of Paulinella micropora. Taxonomy (NCBI): domain Eukaryota; phylum Cercozoa; class Imbricatea; order Euglyphida; family Paulinellidae; genus Paulinella; species Paulinella micropora. The sequence continues at coordinate 118,320 of WBZZ01006721.1, read as the reverse complement.
ACGGAGCGACAAAAGGGTATGCGGACACATTGGACGGGCAAAATGTAAAACTAACAGGAGACCAAACAATAACAGGAATTAAAACATTCAACGGAACAAGCACTACGATAAAATATCTAACTTTAACGAACAATGCCGATTTTAATAATCAAACTATCACTAATGGTGGAAATATAACATATAATGGGGCGAGGATATTAAACCAAAATGGAGGAGATATATTCTTTTCACAGACATCAGGTGATTATCAGTATTTCTTATTTACTTTAAATACTGCTACAAGTGGAACCGCAGACCAAAGAGGTTATGTATTCACGAATGTAGCATCTGATGTAAAAGGGGCGGGACTTTATATTTCAAAACTTTTGGATAATAAAAGTGCTTCGTCTGACATTGTCCGTTTTAACAATGCTGGTGGTATGCGATTTTATGGTGCCTTAGATATGAATTCAAACAACATAACAAATGGCGGAACGATAACAGGAACAACAATTACTTCAACCGCTGGTATATCAACAACGACATTGGCAACGAGCGATAAAATAACAACAGCATCAGGCAAACCAATAATCATAGGCAATACACCGAAAGGCACAGGGGCGACAGGCGGTTTAGAATTATATGGAACGGCTTCAAATATCGGAGGAGCACACTTCCAAGCAATAACAACGGCGGATGCTTATCCAACATTTCAATTATTGAACTGGGCACACGACAATTTAGGCTTAAGTTTTGATGCTTATTATGACGGCTCAAACTGGAAATCAAGTAATTCTGGCTCAAACTTTCAAATATACAAAATCTCAAACAAACTTGCTTTTTATTATAAATCGGGAATAACAGCAGGAAGCAATATAACATGGTCTGAGGCGATGAATATAAGCACAGCAGGATTAATAACTGCGAGTGCGGGTATATCAACAACAACGGCAACCGCAAGTGGATTAATAACGGCAAATGCGGGTATATCAACAACAACATTAACAACGAGTGGCTTACTAACTGCAAACGCGGGCATTACATACTCTGGGGTGCTAACAACCACAACATTAACCAGTGGAGCAAAGATAGGAATACAAGGAGGAACAGATGGGACAAATGCGAGAGGAATATTCATGTGGGAGACAGCAAATTCAGCATGGGGTATTTATATGGCATCCAATGGTGGAAGTAGATCATTAAGCGGTGGAACGGCACCAACAGGAGGTGTTGGAGGTGGTATATCTTCTTATGCCTTAAGATTTAGATGTAGCACAGGCTCAAATGAAGGTTTCATATGGGAAAATAACAATAACACTGTTTTAATGTCTTTGAGAGGGAGTGATGGTCAGTTATGGGTATTGTCTAATCCTATTCAATATTCAGATAGGCGAAAAAAAGAAGATATAAAAGAATGTTTAGGTTTAGATTTTATCAACAAGTTAAATCCAGTCTGCTATCGCATGATTGATGACAACAAGAAACAAAGAACTGGTTTGATAGCACTAGAATTAGAAGAAATACTAACAGAAATGGATATGCTAGATTTTGGCGGATTTATAAAAGAAAAAATTATGGTTCCGTGTCCAAAGCAAAGAGCGGAATACGAATTGAAAGGTGTGAGTGTTAATCCAGAAGATGTTAAATGTATTGATAGTGGTGATGTCGGTTATGGTATAGGTTATTCCGAGTTTATCGCCCCGTTAATTAAGGCCGTTCAACAATTATCAGAAAAGGTAGTTAATTTAGAAAAAAAAATAAAAATCTTATGAATATACTACAAGAAATTAGAGAAAATGTCAAATAATACGACAAGACTTCACAGACCACCACCTATTATGGATATGGATGGCGAACTAACTCCAGAATTAAAGTCCCGTGTTCTTGAAGTAGAACTAAAGACTGAGGAGAAAAAAATAGAGCACGATTTGGAAGATAACTGGAATTGTTGTTGTATAAAAAACAGACCGACAGACAGCCGACTTATTAAATACTTATTTCAAATGGGTATCATTATAGCAATCATAACCCTTTGCACCGTGAGGCTATCTGAAAAGAACTTGCCGTGCGAGGTTGCTAATACTTATGTCGGTATTTTAACCTTGCTTATCGGCATTTGCCTTCCATCGCCTTCTTCAAGTAAGAAGTGATATTTATCAACTACACTCTCATTCGCTTCGCTCATACTCGTAATCTCAAACTTGTTTGAGATATTGATAAATATCTTGAAAAGTAAAAACGATGTTTGAAAAACACACGAGAATGAGCGTTATGTTGATTTTTAATTAAAATTCAACATTGGATGTAAGTGTGGATTTTCAAATATCAACGCACTCATATATATGTGTCATATATCCATCTATTATCACCATCACAGATTAAAGGAATGGCTTCATCAAAACTAATACACCAATCTGACATTGGCTTATACACACATTTAAATTTAGTATCTATACCTTTTTGAATACAATAAACACAACTCACATTCTTTTTTTCGCTTATCCGTGAGTAAAAGTCGCATGCCGTCCGCGAAAATATTTTGATTATTAAAAAGTTTATGAGTAGTAATATAATCATGGCTACTGAATATAAATACCAAAAGATTATTTTTCTAAGCAATGATTTTGCAGGAGGAAGCAAAACATTTAATAAAAATATCCAAATGTCATTCACACCCACCAAAATGAATGCTAAGTTTATCCACTATATGAACGACCAAACAGAGACAAAAACCAGAATTCTTTATATGGACAGAATTGGATATATCGGAACATTTGCGGATAGTAATATAGCAAACATTTCAACCTCGGTTATAATTTGGGTATAGTGGGTTGGACGGACGGACAATATACATTTAAAGTCCTTGAAACCGACATCGGAAATATTGACACAGGAAATTTAGCGGAAGAATTGTTGTGTGTTTGGAATTCGTCGGGTGATATTTGAAAATCCACACTCCCGCTATCGCTCCCGTGTGTTTTTCAAACATCGATGTTTATCAACAAACGAAAGTTGCGACAGCAACGAGAGTGAAGTTGATAAATATCAACATCGAACACCAATTTATTTTAAACCATAAAGAAAAAACGATGTTTTAGAATAAGAGAGATATCTGACGATCAGTCAGATTGAGCGCAATTCTAAAATATCATGGAAAAAATAAACAATGTCAAGTTGAAACCTGTGAAGCAGGATGGAAACGGAGACAAAAAAGCAAAGGGTTATAAATTATTTAACGAACCTTACGCTAATATATTTCTACTTGCCAGAAAAAAGAGCGGTAAGACGACAGCACTCTTTGAAATACTGAAACGGACAACAGACAGAAAAACCCGTATTGTCATTACTGCTTCAACGATACACAAGGACTACATTTATAAAGCAATGGTTAAGCACTTTAAGAACAGAGGCAACCCAATGGCTATATATACCTTTCTTAAATCGGATGGTGTAAATGTTATAGACTATGAACTTGACAAACTGAACAGAGATAACGAAGAGCAGGAAGGCGAAATCAAAGATAAAGAACCGATGGAGAAACCACAATTTCTTTATTTTGGCAAAGAAGAAAAAAAGAAAACTACCGAAGCAAAAGAAAGGCCGAGCAAAAGAAAGGCCGAGCAAGTATATTTCTCCAGAGGTTGTTTTTGTTTTGGATGATTTAGGGAGCGGATTAAGAGACAAGTCCGTAAGCGATTTGTTAAAAAAGAATAGGCACTATAAATCAAAGGTGATTATGTCAAGCCAGTATTTGAACGACCTACGGCCAGAAGCCATTAAGCAATTAGATTATTTGTTAATCTTTCCAAGCCAGTCTCAGGATAAAATGGAACTCGTGTATAAACACTTAGACTTATCTTTTGATTTTGATTACTTTCTTCAAAAGTATCACGAAGCAACAAAGGAGAGATTTAATTTTCTTTATGTCTCAAGTGTTGATGATGAATTACGGAAGAATTGCTCACAAAGATTTAAATAATATTTTTAGAATTAATAAATATTTTTTCATAGTATAATGGTAGTTAAAACAACTCGTGTTGAAGTCATTGCAACAATTGGCAAACGAACTATTAACTCAAGCACAATGGCTGGAGGTAAAAAAGTATCTCGGACAAGTCCGAGATTGTCTGGTCGCAAGAAGAAGCAAGGAGGCAAGGGACAGGCTGGCGGTAAAATTAACTGGGCAAAGGTTGGTAAGACAGCAATGGCGGTGAATAAATTTCTTCGTGATAACAAGATTATTTCAAAGACTGCGAATGCGCTTGGTGATGTCGGGGTTCCATATGCGTCTCGTATAGGCTCTACCGCCGCGAAATTTGGATATGGTAGGCAGAGCGGACGTGGCGCCTTAAAATTCTAGATATTTGAAAATCCACACTCCCGCTAAAGCTCACGTGTGTTTTTCAAACATCGAAAACCGATTAATTTTTTTAATAAAGAAAAATAGATGTTTTAGAATAAGCGGGAATGCGAAGCATGAAGCGCAATTCTAAAATATCAAAGGTAAGACCACCGCGGGTTTATAGAAATAAAAGCGGGAAGCCGTATATTATCCAGAAGGGCAAAAAATATTATCTTAATTTTGGTAAGAAAACAAATGATATGAGCACACTTCAAATCGTTAAACTTTTTATGAAATACTTGAGCAATAAGCCACGCGAACGTGGCATTACCCCAAAAGCAAAGAAAAAAGAAAAGAAGGAGGATTTAAGGAAAGTCCAGAGCCTGTCAGAGATTGAACAAAATACGAGAACAGCCATTAATGACCACCACTTACACAAACTCAGAAAGGAAAAGTATGAGGGTATTGAGGATATAGAGAAAAAAGAAAAGAAAGCACGAGTTGATGCTGAGGAAGAAAAGAAGAGGCAAGAAAGAAAAGACATAGCAGATGCTAAGGAAAGGCAGGATGAGTTAGCAAGGATACACCGCAATGAACTATTCGATATCAAGGAACGACAAGAACAGAAAGACAGAGAACTAAGAAGGGAGCAAAAACTCATAGATGATGTAAAATATGAAGAAGACAGAAAAAATAGGATACAAGCATTACCACCAGTTCAATATCAATATATTATGCCACCACAATATGGACAGCCACAAGCACCGCCACAATTTGGAGCACCGCCACAAGCACCGCCATTAGGAGCACCACCCCAAGCACCGCCCTTACCTAATTTAGGAGATGAAGCACCATTGAAAACTAAAGAGCAATATGAGGAAGAAAAAAAGCAAAAGCAGAAAGATATTGAAACACTGAAATTAGCAGGATATACAGACAAGTTCATAAAAAAGATGAGTCATAAAGACTTACAAAAAGCCAGTCAATATATTCAGATGGCTATAGCCACAGCGACATCTTTAGAAGAACAGAAAAAGTTAGCAGAAGAATATAAAGAAAAACTTGAAAAGGAAGAAAAGAAAGCAAAAGAAAAGGGTAAGCATTTTGAACATTTACAAATTAATCAATTTTTAATCTCAGCATTTTCAAAAACTTATCACCCAAACATTACTATAAAAGAGTTAGCACAGGCTTTAAAAAAGAGACTAGATAATGATGGACATAAAAAATTAAATTACAAAGACACTTCAAAGTGGATTATTGACATGATTAAAAGGTTTAATATTGATGTTGGAAATGAAAAGGAAAACGTAAAAAGAAAAGTAGCGGATTATGCTAGATATGAAGAGTTTATGGGCATTAGTGAGCAAAAAGGTACTGGAGGGGATTTCACCCCCTACCATACCCCCAAGCGTCGCGTAGACACTGGAGCGAAGACATTAGAAGAATTAATTGATAAGGTATTTTCAATAGCGAAAATAAAAAAATACTTAGCCCGCAAAGATTGGAAACACACGATGAACAAACATGATTTTGTAAATACTCTAACGAACAAAATGACTATAGACCCAAATGTAGATAAACGAGTTTCAAATGATTTGAATATTGACGAGGGAATGCCCCAACAACTAACACTACCATTAGAGCCACAGCCACAGCAACCAGAGCCACAGCAACCAGAGCCAGAGCCACAGCAACCACAGACAGACGATGTTTATCAACAAACGAGAATGAGCGAAGCGAATGAGAGTGAAGTTGATAAATATCAGCAAGATGGAGAGGGACGTGGGCTAATGACTAATGAAATAGATGACATAATGAAAAAATACGGATGGTATCTCGGAGCGATAGCCAGTGATGAAATCTACAAACTAAATCCAGAAAAAAGAAAGCGATACGGCTTTATTATGAATACCGACCCTAGTAACAAAAAAGGACAGCACTGGATGGCTATATGGGTAAGTCTAGATAAAGACAGGAGTGTTGAAGTGTATGACCCATTAGCGCTTTACCAACCAACGGAAGACTTTCAACAACAAATAAAACAACTAATAGATAAAAGCAACCCCGATAGTTATTTGTTAATGAAGGTTAATCAAGTTAAACAACAATCTGATACAAGCGACACATGCGGATGGTTTGCTATGCGCTTTTTAATGGAGCGGGCGAAAGGAGTGCGATTTAAGTTTGCAAGCGGTTATACAGACTTAAAAGAAGAAGAAGCGGAAAAATTAAAAGCACAGAACGGGTATGGTCATTTTGATACTTTTATTTGAAATATTATTTGTATAATATACAATGGACTATAAGGGAGGAAGAAGTTCTGGTATCTATTACATCAATAGCAAAAACCGAATAACGGGGACAGACAGCGACTTTACACACGAAATCAATATGAAGGGGTTAGATTCTCCCACACATTGTAAAATTCTTCATATCTATGTGCCGAAGTCGTATTACTCTGTGGCTTCACCATATAATACCTTTACACTTAGCGAAGACGGATATGAGGCCTTAATTACGATACCTGAGGGAAACTACACAATGAACAATCTAAAAAATAAACTATCTGAGGTGTTATCCGCAGACAGCCCAAATAATTATACTTATGTTGTATTCAGTAATAATATCAACATAGAACCAGAGGACGGCAAATTAACATTCAGTGTGTCAGAGAATAAAGGTATTCAACCGCGGTTTATATTTGATGCTGATACACGTATTCACGAGGTAATGGGTTTTGAAAGAAATTCAACATATTTCTTTGCTAATGATTTAATTAAATCGCCAAATGTAATTATTCTAACTGGTGAAAAAACTTTGTATCCTCAATCAGACTTAGTGAATGAAGGAGATAATCACGTTCTACAAGAAATATACACAGCCAACGAAATTCCATTTGGTTCTGTCATTTATGACGGCTCTGGAAGCGAATACGGGAAGACATTATCTGCGAGTTCAAACAATGTATTTAGGTTTTACTTGACGGACGAAAACGACCAAGCGATTAATCTTAATGGTTTGGGAATAGTTACGACATTATTGGTTTATCGTGAAACTAATTACTTTAGTTTATTTAATTCATTCTTCAATCTGTTGAAAGCACGGTAAAGATATTTGAAAATCCACACTCCCGCTGACGCTCCCGTGTGTTTTTCAAACATCGATTGTAAGTGAGTTAATATCAATTATTTTTTTTAAAAATTAAAATAGATGTTTTAGAATAAACGATAGTGCGAAGCACGAAGTGAAATTCTAAAATATCAAAAAGAAAAATGCCAGTCCAATACGGAGGAGAACTAGTCCATCAGACTAAGGAACTGCTCACTGGTAAGTATGAATTAAACAAACTTACTGCCCGTGAAGGGTCTGCTGATGTTGTTCTCACAACTGCGGGTGGACTTGAAAGCATCTTTGAAATCCCTACTCGTCCTTTGAACCTTGCGAGGTCGGTGTTGCGATTTACTTACACCCCTGCCACATCTGCTGGTTATAATCGTATGTTTATGGATTGCTTGCCTATGATACAAAGAATTGAACTGCGAAGCCGAAGCGGTCAATATTTGTGCAATCTTCAACACGTGGGCAATTACACTAAGATGATTTGGAAGCCCGAAATTAAATACTAAAATTTATGGCACTTGAAAACCACGGGCGGGTGTATCTAGCGGGGCTATGCTTCAAAAGTGTAATGCTGGAAGAGTTGAAATTGGAACTAGAGCAGAAAGAAAGGCAATTACTGATGCAGCCAATACTGCTGGAGTGGTTGCTGCAGTTCAAGGTTATTACAAAGTGCCACTTGTTAATGCCCGCCGTAATAATGATACTGCTCTCGCCGATAGCACTGCTGGAAATTATAGCCTTGTTCATGTTCCTTTTGAGGAGGCGAAGTATTTTGAAGGAGGAACTAATGCGACCCCTGACCCTGTTATTAAAGTTAAACTTCCGTTGGGTATGATTTTTGGAACTATTTTTGAATTAGATAAGACTATCGGTTTTAATGAAATTTTGGATTTGCGAATTGTGTGGGAGGGAACTAACCGCTCTACTTTCTATGGAACTGATGCAAGCAGTATTTCCACTGGTGCTGCACAGGTGGCTGTTGGTGCTACTATTTCAAACTTGAATCTGTTTCTTGCCGTAGAGACTGATTCAAATGTTGTCCTTGGTGTTCAGCAGAAGATTGCGGGAGAAGGTTTCCCGTTTAAGATTGAATACCCTATCTCTTGGAAACAGAACCTCTCAACAGCAAGCCAAAATTTCGTTGTAAAAATGAACCGCTCACAGGGTGAGAGAATTAGAAGAATTTATACTTCCGCATTCCACAACGATGAAAATAAAAATACCGCTTTTGACAATGATAACAGAGCGGATGCAAAGATTATTTCATATTATACAACTCTGGATGGTTCTCGTCTTCAACAATTTGATATTGACACCTCTGAGAATGAAGATTATATGATTTTGAAAGATAAGTTGAAGGGAAGTGCTATCCTAAACAGCGACGTCTATCATTACAACTGGTTTCATGTTGATACTTGGGACAATAACCGCCCCCTGTGTGATAAGGATACCGACGGGTATGAGGTGAGCGGTCTGAGCCTAGACACCGAGAGGCGATATGAGTTCGTTTCAACTACTGCTGGAAACAATCTTAACCATTACACTTTCGCCATTCTTCAACGAAGTGTGCTTGTTAAGGGAATTGAAATTTTGATGAGTTGATATTTGAAAATTCACACTCTCATTCCTTTCACTCATTCTCGTGTGTTTTTCAAACATCGTGAAAGATTAATAGATTCATTATTTTTTTTTCAAAATAAAACGATATTTTATAATAAGCGTGAGTGAAACGAGAGCGCAATTATAAAATATCAATGTCTCATCAAAGAAATTTAATCGCACAAAATCCAGACGGAGATTTCGTAAATGTAAAAGTAGGGCATGATGGTTATCTTGAGACTAATGTTGAAAAAACAGCATTTGGTGAATTAGCAACATCACAATACACGCCGATTATACAAGAAACATTTATGTATAATATAAATACCTCTAAGTGGAACACAAGCACTACTAGTGCTACATTAGAGCAAAAGAGTGCTATGGCATATCTAACAACACAGGCAGTTGGAGGTTCAAGATTATTCATTGAAACAAAAAAGAAAATTAAATATCGTGTTGGTATGGGTGTATGTGTCAGATTTACTGCTTTGTGGAATACAAATGAAGCAGGCGGATATTCATCTTATGTAGGTATTGGTGATTCCTTCTTGACGGACGGATTTTTCTTCTCAAGAGAAAATGGTGTAATGAAAATATACCAATTAAACAACTCCACTGTCATTACCGAGGTTAAACAAAGTCTATGGAATGTAGATAAAGCAGATGGAACGGATTACTTACCAGCCATTGATTTCAGTAAGGGTAATGTATTTCAGATTAAATATCAATACTTAGGTTTTGGTCAGATATCATTTTATATTGAAAATCCAAACACTGGACAATTTCAACTAGTCCATGCTATACGATATGCCAACAGCAAAACTGCTACATCTCTTAATAATACTACTTTACCATTCTTGGCTTCTTTGGCTGTTGGTGCTAATCCGCAAATCCAAAATCTTAGAATTGCAAGTGTTGGATGCTTTATTGAAGGAACTGAAATCATAAGAGGTATTCCATTTATTTATGAAAGAACAGCAAATACAACGAATGTAGCAACTCATGCTTTTACTATGAGAAATAATACTAATATTATTGGAAACACTATTGCTAATTATAGTATAGTGTATCCTAGACGGCTAAATATTCTAAATACTGACACTAAAAGTAGCGTAATCATTAAGGTAATAAAAAATGCTACACTTACAGGCGCCATGTATGCTGAGAACAATATAAATACGAGTTTAGTTTCGTTTGATACTACTGCCACTATTAGTGGCGGGAATGTGCTTGCTGTTGTATTCGTGAATACTAGTGATGCTCAAAGTATAAATTTTGCTGATTATGATTTAGATGACATGTTGCCAAGCGAAAGGCTAACTATAACAGCACAGGCTACTGCAAATCAGACTATAAGTATTCAGTATGCTTTTACTTGGTTAGAAGATCCTTAGTGTGGATGTGGATGGAGTTAATTTTATATTAAATAAAACTCTATCCCATTATATAATGAACTACAACAAATATCAACACGGAAAAATCTATAAACTTATATGCAACAAAACAGGCGAGATATATGTTGGAAGCACAATTAAAGCACTTGAAACGAGAATGAAAACTCATAGATATAATTATGAACAACACAAAAATGGAAAGACGACTGATTATACTACATCATTTTCAATAATAGAAAGAAATGATTACAGAATAGAACTGGTTGAAGCCTTTCCTTGTGATACTCGTTTAGAGTTAGAACAGAGAGAGGGATACTGGATAAGACATACGAAATGTGTCAATACTTGCTTCAAAAGTGGCATGAATGTTCCTTGTAATCATAACAAAAAGGAATACAACAGACAATATAAAGAAATACATAAAGAACGAATAAAAATACATGCTGGAAAAAAATTTATATGTCAATGCGGTATGCTGTATTCACACCAACACAAAAAAAGACATATGAAAACTAAATTTCATTTAATGTGGGTTATTAAACAACATAAAGAATTAAATCATTTTTAGACCTTTTAAACAAATATCACTTTTTAAAATACTTGATAAAATTATTTTTTCTAACTTCATTCATTTCTTCATTTTTTTCTAGAAATGAAAGCACACATGCCACATCGCAAAATCTATCATCGTCAATTGAAACTGATAACACATTTTTTTCTTACACTCTTTACAAGGTGCTTTATTTAATATACATCCTTCTTCTGTACATGTAGCAGTCGCTATTTCTTCGCCAACATTAGCCTTTATTTTGGTAATTCCAGTTTCTCTCACAACAAGATCTGTTTCCTTAAAAGGAGTGCTTTGTTCCTCCATCGTTTTTTCTAATGTAGCCTCCAACGGAATAACTACTTTCACGTTGTCGTCCCTCGGCTTGTATTGCTCATAGAAAGATACAATGTCAGGCTTAGTCCATTTAATTGTGGGTTTCTTAATTTCAATGTCAAGGTTCCATTTTTCAATTTCATTTAAGTAGTCCTGTTTGGTTGACAGGTCAGTCATTGATATATATTAAGTAAATATTAAATTTTATTATAAATATTTTTTTACTTCACTTTTAATGTCAGTAAGTTTCTCAAACCACGGCTGTTTCATAACCTATTCAAGATATGGTTTGTCAATGGTAGCAACATCTTGAATTTTCTTACCTTTATACTTACCAAATGGAAAAGTATCCCTTGGCTTGCCTGCCCGTGCATTTTCAATCATTTGGATTTCGTCAGTAATTATCTTTTTAACATCGGTAAGAGAAAATGTTTCTTTTTTATTTTCAATAGAGAATTTTTCAAACTTCTCGCATAGTCTGGTGAGGGCGGTCATAGTATAGTATATGGTATATATTTTATAGAAAAAAATTAATTAATTGATATTTATGAGCATCGCTTCGTTGATAAACGTCTTTAATCTAGGAGCGGATATGGAAGCCTTGTGGGATACTATCATTTTTGTTGATAAACTCGCGTCCACACCATTTATTCTCTTTAACTTTCTTTTTTATGTTTGTAGTATGAACTATGCTGAAATGGTTAATGTTTTGCTGTTTGCTATTTCGTGATAAATGAATTTTCTTTATTTGAAAATCTCTAACATTTTCAATGTTTTCACCTAAATTCATCTTTTCATATACTTCTGGATTTAGCACCTTTGAATTCAACCCCTTACCTCTAAGGTGGTAGTATCTCTTTTTTACTCCTTCGTTTTCGTAGCATTCAATTATATGAACACCTTTGTCTTTATGTTTCAAGTCATTCTTAGTAAGGTAAGGGAGAAAGGCTTCATTCGTTGTAAATTCTAACATATACCATTTTGGAGCAATCCATATTCCTCTTATTATCTTACAGCAATCTCCTAAGTCATCTGTTATTCCTCCGAGAGATTTATCACCAAGCCTTTTGATTAGTTTGGCGAACCTAACATGCAACACTAGACTATCGGTATCTGTGTAATAGAAATCAGCCTCTATATCTTTATTTGGATTAGCCTCTTTTATGTAGTTATACATAATTCGCCTGCTATATGCTAGAATGAAAGCCCCGTAGTGAGAAGGTTTTGTAATACTCTCTTCAATTATTACTTCATTTCTAGGCATTCCAGATACGTGCCAAAGTTTGTTTCCGTCTTTATCTTTGAATTCAACCACATCAGATATATAATTTTTTGACCAGAATTTCCAATACTCCTCATTTGATTTAATATATTCTGCTTCTGTTGGGATAGGTCGTTGTATCATCTTTCCGTATAACGAATTCATAAATAGTTTGGCTAATAAATATTGCGGTGTGCCTTTTTCGCTATTTTCTTTCGCCTTAAACATTTCTAATATATATTCTTTGAAAACTGGTTCAGCGTCCTCTGTATAGTATCCTTTATGAATTGTTATATCGTAGCCTTCCTTAATCATATCTTCAATATCAACACTTGTGAGCCATTGGTCTTTCATATCAGCTAAACTCCACTTTAATGAACCCATTTTATTTCTTTGTCCTATTCTTGAATGTAATATGTCTTTTGGTGAGATATAATCAACATTGTAAATACCGATAGGAAGATTATTATAATCAAATGTTGCGATAGCCATCTTAATTTCTCCAACCATGAATAAATTAAGCATCGCTGTTGGGTATAAAGATACGACATCCGCATCAACTAAATAATCGGTTAATTCATCAAATGTGATTTTCCCTGCTAAGTAGTCGTTGTATTGTTTTTTTGCTTGGATATGTTCTTGCTCCGATAACCGCTTTTCTAAATGCCTTCTCTTGTTCAATAGTTGGGAGTCTTACATCGTGCTTACCATCAATCATTTTCTTCCAGATATTGAAGGCAAGGCTTGAAGTTGAAATGTACGAAGTTAAATTCACTGAGTGTTTTTCAAATATCTCTGTGTTTATTTTGTCATATAACTCTTTTAACCCCATAACATCACACTTCAAATATTCAAGACACTTATTTCTTAATTCTTCGCTCATTGTTTCCCAAGTAGAAGCCTTGTCGTGGTCAAAATCTCCTTTAAGAGTTTTACATTTCATATTTTCTAGGTTTTCTTTTAATGTCCCCTGAGTATGCTTACACATATCCCACATTTTAATATTTTCAAATTGTAAAGAGATTATTGAGCCGTTATTAATCATATGTGATTTTGGTCTGATACCTCTTCTTATTAATTCCTGTTTAATGAAGTAGTGGTCAAAGTTCGCGCAGTTAAACCCATTCACATATAAAATTGGTGGTTCTTCATCTTTGTTTCTCTTCTTTCTTACTCCTGCTACTTTATTAACTGGATTATGTGTCTGTTTGTTAGCCCATTCTACTGCTAACTTTCTTCCTCTCTCTAAGACTAAATCCAGAAATTTAGAAATACAATCAATACCAGCATAATATTTAAATCCTTCCGTCCCTTGAGTATATCCGACTATATAGCAGTCGTGAATATCAAAGCCTTCAGCAAGAGTGTTATTTCTAAAAGTTTCAAGGTCATAATGAAGAAGTTCATCTTTATTATTATATTTTTCTTTATGAGCCTTCGTTATTAGATGTCTCTTTCCATTCTTTAATATTTCTCTATTCGCGTAATTGATAACTTTTGGATTACAAGTGTGCTTAGTAAAATACTTAGTTAAGTATTTTTCACATTTCTTTTTACATCTTTTAATTAATCCAAAATAGTGGTTATTCTCTAAGTAAATCATAATATCCGCTTCTTCTCCAATGTTATTCGTGCTTATAGTTTCTCTTGTTAAGGCATTTGTTATTTCGTATGTCTTCCCTTCCTTTATCAGAGTATTAAGGATTTTTACGGCGGTAGAAAATAGTATAGGGCAATCATTAGAAAGATTGAATTGTTCTCTAATATCATTACATCTTTTTCTGTTAATAGGTGGCATATTAAGAATGTCCTTACAGAGAAAGAATAAACAATTATTATTTTTGCTAGCGGGTGATAATAATATACTTTCTTCCAATATTGTTTTTTTTAACTTGTTTTTTCCTTCATAACAACCTCCTCCGTTTTCTTGAACTACTACTACCTTAGCGTATTCAATGATTCGGTCATAACCTAGTCCAGACGCTTCAATATTGCTTATGTTAAACTCATTCAACATTTCAATAAAATAGTCATAGTTTTTTATTTGAAACGAATTAAATATTTTCTTTTTATAATATCTATTTAATTCTTCGTGGTCGGTTATGTAGGTTATAGTAATATGAACATCAGCATTTCCTGTCATACCATTTCTTTTCGCATCTAATAGTATAGGAAGTAGAACCTCTCGCTCTAATGCGTCAGTATCATAAAAGTTTATATCTAATCCTTGCTTCTCGTATGTAAGAGAGTTTAATCTATTGTCTCGCCTAGATTTTAACTCTACTACTTTAAATTCCCTTTTGTTTTCTCTTGTTGTAAATTCGCCCTTACCTTCGCTAGTTCTACATTTTCCTTCGTTGGTCTGGGCGGTAATGGTGGTGGCATATTTTACTTTTATATTAGTGAGGATATAAAAATAATGAAAATAAATTAAATTGTTTTACCTTTTTATATATATAAGATTGTCTTACCTTTAACATGAAATTCATTCATAAAAAAATCATTTTTCGTTTTTTTGTTTTTTATACTCCTCTCGCCTTCATTTCTTCATATTCCTTAAGTTTTCTGTTTCGTTCTTTTACTTGCTCCTTCCTCTTTTGATTAATTTCATCCTTATTTCTTTTGTAATATGCGAGCGCCTTTTCGGAGTTAGCCTTTCGTTTGTCCTCGGGTGTGAGATATTTCTTGTGTCTCCCCATATCTATATTATAAGTAATATAATTTATTTCTTTAAATGGCTTTACATTTTATTATTTAATACAATCATCACCCTTAATTTAAGTTGTGCGATTGCTTCTTCACAAATTTGCCATTTGTGGATATTCAACATTGTTGGAGCCTCTAATGCTTTGTTTTTCTGTTCATCCCAAAACTTAAAGGCTTTGCTATATCGTTGAAGCGTTTCTCTTCTAGTGTATTTCTTAATCCTTCTATCGCCTGCTAATGCTTCGGGAAAATGTGAGTTGTATAGTTCTTTCAATGCCTTGTCCGCTTGTATCATTATAGAAGACATATTATATAAGTAATAACATTTATTTCTTTAAATGGTTTTACATTTTATAACATTATTATAACAAATCACGAGTGATTTTTATAATATCTTTCCATGTCGTCATTTCTACGAATTATACGAATAACTTTATGTCCTCCAATCATAACCTCTTCTTTCTCTGCGAAGTAGTCTCTATGAAAGTCAGATTTTTCGTGTTGATATTTTCCATATATACCTATTACTTTACCACATACACATGTATATTTCTGTTTTCTTCTTTCCTTTACATATTCAGCTCTCTTCTGTTTGCGCGTAATCTCAAACATGTTTGAGATATTCTATATCAAAGACGAAATTTTTTCTTTTATGATATATTTCTCTCAGTGCTCTGTGGAGGGCTCTTTGGGGTGTTTTATGCTCTTGTATTGATAGTTCAAACTAGCAATAGGAAGGGCGATGAAGTTTTTAATAGCCATTTTGAGGGTGCGAAAAATGGTATAAAAAATTTCATATTATACTACTCTGGGAATGTTTTTTCAAACTGGGAAAGGTTTCCCAAACTGGGACAGTTTCCCATGTATCATTATTATTATTATTATTATTATTATTATTCGTCTGGAAGTGTTGGAACTGCCCTTGCGGGGGTGTCATTAGAGCTTATCGTCAATTCTTCGTACTCCCCTCACGGGTGAGACGATGGAGGCGCATGTGCAGAAATGCATCAGCCATTGACAGAGAAGCACTATTATTATTATTATTATTATTATTATTATTATCTGGGCCCTGTCGCCAGTTCGATTCCCGTCGGTGCCACCAGTATTTTCATTGAACATACCGGTCTATTTCTGGACCAGTATTTTCATTGAACATACCGGCCCGTCTGGAAGTGTTGGAACTGCCCTTGCGGGGGTGTCATTAGAGCTTATCGTCAATTCTTCGTACTCCCCTCACGGGTGAGACGATGGAGGCGCATGTGCAGAAATGCATCAGCCATTGACAGAGAGGCACTATTATTATTATTATTATTATTATTATTATTATTATTATTATTATTATTATTATTATTATTTAGGGAGTACATAGGCCATCGGTCCTTTCCATGGGCTGATTGGTATAAAGCTCCTAGAGTAATGTTCTATGCCGTCACTTCCTTTATTCCACCGATTGGTGTGGAGACTTTCCTTATGGAATGGAGGACTGGATGCACATGGCCTTTTGGCTCAGCAATTGGCAGGAGATACACTATTATTATTATTATTATTATTATTATTATTATTATTATTATTATTATTATTATTATTATTATTATTATTATTACTATTATTTTGGACACCGTGATAGCCCAGTGGTCAAGTTCTACCATCTGGGCCCTGTCGCCAGTTCGATTCCCGTCGGTGCCACCAGTATTTTCATTGAACATACCGGTCGATTTCTGGACCAGTATTTTCATTGAACATACCGGCCCGTCTGGAAGTGTTGGAACTGCCCTTGCGGGGGTGTCATTAGAGCTTATCGTCAATTCTTCGTACTCCCCTCACGGGTGAGACGATGGAGGCGCATGTGCAGAAATGCATCAGCCATTGACAGAGAAGCACTATTATTATTATTATTATTATTATTATTATTATTATTATTATTATTATTATTATTATTATTATTATTATTATTATTAATAATACCTAGGTGTACAGCAATCGAAGCGGCCAAAGCTTAAGCGGACTGGTCATATGCATATGCATGATCAGAGGACGCGTACGTATCTGATAGACTGGCACGAGGAGGCAATCGAACCGATGCAGATGTGAGAGGACAGCGGAGAGGATGAAAGCCAAATTGCGCAAAACAGTGATGAAGACGGTGCATATGACAACCAACAAGGAATCAATTCCCCCGGGGTACAACAGAAAGTGGAAAGCGCAGGACTGCTCCAGTTCCAGGAGGAGGTAGGAGGCGATGGTTTGCAAAGTGCATTGTTCCCGGGTGGCCTCTTAACACGGGGGGCAGTTTTGGACATGCTGGCGGAACTTGCAGCCTTTCATCACGCTCCACACGACCTGATGCAAGGCGTGGTGGATATATTAAACCTAGTTGCCTTGGACGGCGGCGTGCCTGCACCTGTCCTGCCTAACTGGTCTAGTTTCGTGAAATCTATGGAAAGAGCTACGAAAAAAATCAGGAAAAAATACTTCATCTGTCCGCACGGATGTAAGGAGGGAGTGTCGAAATGAACGGGTTCAGTTCCCAAGCGATGTGCAAGTTGTCACGAAGACATTAGCATTACACCTGAAGAAGTACCCAAGTGGATTTTACGACATTTGGACGTGAAGGAATCTTTGGATGCAGTGCTGGCACATCCCGGTAGGTAATGAATATTCCCCCCCCCCCCCCCCCCCTTCCAGGCACGCACGCACACATACACACACACGTAAACAAATTAGTGTCTGCATTGATAATTGTCGCAGTTTGGGAAAACTTTCCCAAACTGCGACAGTTTTCCCAGAATGGGAACACTTATTCAGACTGGGAAAATTTCCCCAGAGTAAGAACACTTTCCCAGACCGAGAAAACTTTCCCAGACTGAGAAAACTTTCCCAGACTGAGAAAAATTTCCCAGACTGAGAAAACTTTCCCAGATTGGGAGAATATTCCCAGACTGGGAAAATATTCAACGTATACGTAGCTGTGTTTTTGTATATATATATATATATGCATCGTATATGTATGCGTAAACTGTGGCGTACCTGCTGCAGATGTACAAGACTACCTCCCAGCGGGCCACAGGGCGGACATGCAAACACATCTGTACATACCGGATGAGTTCAAGGGTTCCCCTGCCTGGAATGCATTTGTCAGTAACCCCAACGTCCTTTCCCTGGCTCTCTTTTTCGATGGAGTTCCTTGCTTTCGGCTGGTAAACACTACTTACACTGTCCACCTGGTGACATTGGAAATACTCAACCTGCCTTTTTACTTGCGTGCCGACCCACGGTTTACAGTTTGGAGCGACATCATACCAGGGCCCAGTAAGCCACAGGTATTGAAACCCTGGCTGAAGCCACTCATGCTGGACCTTGAAATCAACGAGTGGAACATTGTGTTTACTTCGGCGGATTACATTGCGCAGGTGCAATTGATGAGTCACAAGCAGTTAGGGTACGATGGCTGCATCAAATGTGAAATGAGAGCTGTCAAATGGGTGATTTTTATGATTGGCGGCACCAGGAAGGCGCCGACCCTCCTCCAAAAAAAAACACACACCAAAGCAATCACGTACGGAACAAAGGCTCTGATAAGCGCACAAGGACATTACAAAGGCTTCAAAGATGTCACTCTGTTTGCACACTTACAGGAAGACTGCATTCAGCAATCAGTGGAAGACGCGTTGCACCTTGTCGAGGGCTGCATCAAACGTCATCTTTTTCGACTGCTTACTGGTCAAAAGATTGTTGAGAGACCTGGCACGGGACGCAGGTGGGAGGATTGGTTGCAGAGTCTGAAGGACTGGGAGCTCCCGCCGGCGAGTCTGAAGATCCTGGACGAACGCTGGCTCAAACTTTGCGCTGCCACGGGGCGAACTACAAACGCTGCGCCATACAAAAGTCCTGGTTCCATGACTGGTGAAAAATGGTAACATGTAACATCATCGCCTTTGGAAGTACATCCACGTATACTCTCTCTCTTTCTCTCTCTCTCTCTCTCTACGTGTATATATTATTATGTATTATGGGAAACTTTTACCAGTTTAGGAAACTTTTCCCAGTTTAGGAAAACTTTCCAAACTGGTAAAACTTTCCCAAACTGGGAAAACCTCCCCAAACTGAGAATATTCTCCCAAACTGGGAAAGTTTTCCCAAAACAGGAAAGGTTTTGCAAACTGAGAGATTTCTTCGAATTGCCCACGCATATGCATGCATATGGGTGTTGTACATGTATATATACTTCCTGGCATATGCATCCGCATGGTAGGTACATTCTGGCGTCACAGTGCGGGGAGTGGATTTTTGATGACCTTCTCAGTGGCGATCGCAAGCAGTACGTTGTGACCTTGTGCATACTTTTTAGATTGCTCGCCTCCCCTGTGATCACGGGGCGTGTCGTGGGAGCTTTAGCAAGGCTGGAAAGACGATTCCAGACTCTGCATCGTAAGCTTCTACCCCCGATTGCTGCTCCCTTGGTGTTTCACCGCATTGGACATATCATTGAGAGTGTCCAGCTGTTTGGGGCTGTCTTTATCTTTTGGATTTTCCGTTCTGAGAGAATCATGGGACAAGCTGTGCACAAGCTGCCCAGAAGGATTGAGGTAGAAGCCTGCCTGGAAGGAGTAATTATCAAGGGCCTGCTGGCAAGGAATAAACTGGGCACTATTACAATGGCGAAAGATGCATTGCTTGCATGTCTAGCGATTGCTCCAGCCACCAAGGCTGATCACGAAGATCCAGAACTCTCTGGAAAAGCGTCGAGGAAAAAGTGCGGGCCGCTGACCGGGCCTACTACTAGTAGGGAGGAGTATGTATCCAAACTGGCGCACACCTTGATTCAGCGCAGGGAGAGGTTAGGTCATCGCTTGAACCTGGTTAAACATCCGAATGGCACGCCACTGGTCATGCAAGCACCGAGGCATTTGACACAACGAGAATTACAGGTACAGACTTCAACTATAAACATATTCTTCGCTGTACAAATCCCAGATGCAGTATTGATGCATATAACACCCTCCTGGTTTGAGCTTGCGTCTCCTGCATTCAGCGTACATCGAAGCGTATGTTTTCTCACTACTTCTTGTGTATATCTGCACAGACCAATCTTGAGGGAACACGAAACCCTTTTCATGCCTGAGGATGAAAAAGCCCAACGGGAAATTCCATTTACTCAATTCGTGTGCGATGGAAAGCGCTTTACTTGTGATGATGGCAGGGAGCGTAAGTCAGAGTCAAGCACACTTGCGCAGGATTGTTCATCAAGTTTTGTCATCCTAAAAGACAACACTTACTGTTTGGTGCATTCAGGTCTGCAACTGGTTGTTTCAGAGGGTTTAGTGCCCAGGTTTCTGAAAGTGACTTCATTTACAGTGGAGCAGGAAGGAGTTCTGGCAGAACGTCCGACCCTTATACGCATTCCTGATCAACCAGTAAAGAAGTGGGTCCGTATGGATGAAGTCTTGGGTTCGGCTATAGCTTTTAAAAAGCCAGGTGCGGATCACAACTTGCGTATTCTTATACCAAAATTCGCTTTTGAATAATACTGTTTGTTTTAATTAAATTAGAGAACAGTTCCCCTACAATACCTCCGGATCCGGATTAATATTAGTACTGAAAATTGTACTAAAACATAGACTGGGAACTATTATCCTAATAATAAAAATCTTCTCAGACTAGGAAATATTTTCTCATAACAAAACTGTTTTCCTATATTAGGAAGATATTTCCTACTTAGGGAACATTTCCTATCTAGGAACCTGTTTACCATTCTGGGAAAGTAAAAAACATTTCCCAATCTGGGAAACTATTTCCCAAACTGGGACAACGCTCCCAGTTTGGGAACATTTTTTCATGTCCACCCTGCGTTTCGCCCTTAAAAAATCTTCCAGTATGGAAAAATGATTCCCAATCCGGGAAAATGCCAAAAATTTTCCTGTTTTGCGACAATATTTTTTCGATTTAGGATAATATTTTCTCAGATCGGGAAAAGTTTTCTCACATCGGGACTCGAAAAGTTTTAGACCCCCTGGGCCCCATAGTGAGCATGCGTTTCAGAGCCGGAGGGGCCTTGGCGGGGGTAGCAAAGGTCCGGGGGAGCCTTTCCTTGCCTAAGTTACCTCTGGGCTGGGCGACCGGGACTACAGCCTGAGCGCACCGAGGGGGCATTATGAGGCTATTAAAAGCCAGAAGTATCAGTTCGAGTTACAGTTGGATTCGGCGTGACCAAGACGGGGGGCGGCTTCGACAAGTGGGATTCGGCGTGACCGAGACGGGGGCGGCTTCGACAAGTGGGATTCGGCGTGACAGAGACGGGGGCGGCTTCGACAAGTCGCGTTCGGCGTGACCGAGACGGGGGCGGTTTCATCACGTCGGAGGCGGCGGGACCCAGACGGCGGATGCGTCAGGGCACGAGGAGCAACGACAACATATGGATATCAATCGATTGACGGCACGGCTTGGGAAGCATCGGAGTGGCGGATTCAACGGAGTCGCGGAAGCGGGAAGGGAAGACTCGCCCAAGATACTATAGACCGACACTAGGTCGGGGGGACGTTGAGTGACTAGGGGCAGGTTACAAGGGATGGATGATAAAGGGCAAATTGTGGTCTCAACGGAGGGGGGTGCATTTTCAGGCGTGAGGTGATGGAACTCGATTCAACAGGCGATGAAGGGCGTAACGGGAAATTAACTAAAATTTTACATGAGGTAAGTGTTGGCGTTCGCGGCGGCCCAACCTACAATTTTGTTTAATTTGTTATTACGGGTACGGCGTCGACCGTCACTCCTGTTCGTATTTGCATTTTATCCCGAGGTTGGTCGGCGGGGGCGTAAGTTCAACTCCTCGCGCGCATACTGGCGAGCGCACTCGGGGGGGAGAAGGGATTATGCCGGCCCACCCGGTATATAATGGCAATACTGATCTTTCCGGTCTGTCAGTTAATCCTTAAATTGATCTGGAGATTACGGAGTCCCTACTTTAGGTATTCCAGGCTCAGTCTTCATATCGTTAGTAACAGTTATCTGTTTATTAAATATCCTACTATCGTAACACTGGCGCCGCTCCATTGAAGAGGAAGATGTAACCAGAACGTGATTTCCTCGTGACCTTTTCCCCAGCGGCGAAGTCTGGCCTGAGTCACGGTCACGTGCCACCGCAACATACCCAACTAAACTTACCGGGGTGCTCGTCGATCAAGCTTTCTATGTTGGTTATCACGGTTTTAATATAATCACCGGGACACAGAAATCCTTGAGTTCCATAACCTCAGATTCGCGCAGCCCCAGCGCCCTTTCACCAGCAAAAGGTCCCCATGCTGGTTTCCAGGATTTGGGGAACTTGGGGACGTGAAACTTGGGCCCTCCAGACAACAACTTAACCAACTTCCGAGGCTCACTATCTCTTCTGCTTCCCACTCAGCTCTACTACACTTTCCTTCTCATGCTTCGTCTTCCCACTCACTCCTACGAGTGGCAAGTCTCTATTAAAACAGTGACTGCGTTAAAAAAAAAACGAGTGGCAAGTATAATATTAAAACAGTGCTTGCGTAAAAACAACAACCATATCTAATAGTGTATAATATCTAGATACATTTCATCTATACATCGTTGTGTATAGGGGTATAAGAAAACGTAACATATTTACCCATCTGCGCCTACACTTATTAAGCTTAAGAAACTAACGTAAATACCGGTTGTATTAATCCCATCGCATTGCTAACTTCTTAAAAGTCCCATTTCAGAATTATGGTCGGCAGGCTTCAAAATTGAGTCATCACTAATTTACTACGGCGCGGTGACGCGGGTGATCCAGCGGCCGCGCACACTTGAAAGTTAGTATCTGATTGCTAGCAAGTTCAAGTGATAAAAAGATGACTCACTCAAAATAAGTGAGCGCTCGATGATCAATTTTTGCAGGTGAACCGCCGTGTGTCACCGTGACTCCCGTGAGGTTTCGAAGAGCCGCGTTTGTGTCTACAGCAGGCAAAGCATAGTTTGCATGGTGCATGCGATGGTATGACCTCATTCTCCATACGCCGGTAGCCCTCTGCAGGGCGCGGGCGGGGGCTCTGGTTCTGGTACGAGCCCGCATCTTGTTCACGGAACGTTTCTGCAGGACAAGCAACAAGCGACTCCATTTATGCGCTGTTGCTGCGTGGTGGACTAGCGTCTTCGAGCAAGACAAGATAATAGCAGTGGTTACAAATAACGCAGGCAAGCGAGCATCCAAAAGAAATGTTCCACTCGTACCGTGGCGGTCTGTGTAGAGACAGTAGTGCTGAGTAATGAAGAGCAGATCGAACCCGACCGACACCAGAGCCAGGAGCAGCTTGGGTACATTATGTGTGAACAAGCTCCAGTCGCTGACAAACCATGCAGGAACAAAAAGACGCGCACAGCTTAGGAAGAAGGACTTTCAGACGGTGCGACATTCCACACACACCCATGCTAAAGTCAAACAACACACAGCCTCTCTTTGGTTGCATCTGGAAACAGGCCACAAGAATCCGCAAATAGAGAGTCAAGAGAAGCCCTCAGAAGCAGCAAGCTGCGTGAAAGGAGATGGTGGTCTGGACTTTTGCCGGTAGGCGTCCGCAAACTCCTGCGCGAAGCTTAGGACGCCGCCCGTCAGGTCCAGCAGGATGTTGCCGATGGACCAGCCCACCTGCACACAACCGCCCCAGAGCACAACTAAACAATCCCCTGGCAAGGACATCGCTGTAGGATTTGCTGCTTACCGTGCTCTTTCTGGTGTAGTTGAGCCAAGCTTGGGGCACGTATCTACGCCGAAAGAACGAGTCCATGCATGAGGTAATGTATGGTCGTTCAGTTGATGAGCAAGGTGACAAAAAGCACGGGATATCAAACGAGGTGCACAAACTACTCTGATGTACAGTGTTTACTTGTATACAAAGCTCATGCCGTCGGTCTCAGCTAAAGTGAGCACCTTAAGAGCATTAAGGTGCTCATGTCAAAATGATAGACTATACAGGATTTGTTCGGTTGGGTAGGGGGAAGGCTGGGCTGGGGTGGAAGGACTTGATGATTGAGATGAGGATCTTGATGTAACCCAGCAGCCCCACAGTGCTCAGCACCGCCGCGTTGCTCTCGTACCTCACAGCACATGCACAGCTCACACTCAGTAAATACTCTCTCTCTCTCTCTCTCTCTCTCTCTCTCTCTCTCTCTCTCTCTCTTGAAGCGCATTCATGACCCTACTTTTCAGTGCTTTGAACCCTAGGACTTCCCTCTATCTCTAGCAACACAGTTCCCTGCTGTGGCAAGTGGAGACAGAGAGAGGTTGTTTTGGGGACCAGGGCACGAGCCCCACGAGGGAGAGCGTGGCCATGAGCAGCATCACCAGCCACAGGAAAGCACAAAAGCACCGGTGCAGCCTACCGCACCACAGTTCAAACAGACTCAAGCAGTTCATATGTCTGAATGCAAGCGGCCAGAAAAGCACCGCGATAGAAGACAGGCCGAGGGGAATTTACGGATGTACGGTGTGGGAGGCCCGTCGGTAGATGAGACACTGCAGGCAGGTGATAGTCGTGATGCACCACGCGTGCAGCGCAAACACCTGAAAATGCCATATGACAACAAACATACAAACAAAAAGCACAAACACGGGTCGAGGCTGTTTGAACTTGAGTCATATTTTCCACATGTGTGACCACGTCGTTGGGTTGGATTGAAATGCTGCCTGTGTAGTCCGGATGCCTCTGTGCTAGGAATCCTGCAAAGAATGCAACGCTCCTGAAACTGTTGTCAAGCTGCAAACGAAGTAGGCACGTCGAGGTACGAAGTAAGCATGCATAGAAGAGGTAGAGGAGGAGGCACGGCAGGGGGAGGACCGACGATGTTGTAGATTGAGTAGGAGAGGAAGCCTGTGAAGTTATACACCTGGAATTCTAGTGCCAAGCCTTCCACACTTGTACCAACACATTTAAGCCATTCCTTAACTACGTTATCTATATTATCATTAAGTTTTCCCTTCTGTGATTTTTAGCCCCTTTCCTGCTTCAGAAACCTCACCTCGACTTACCTCCAAGTGAAGGTCCGTTGGGGGAGGAGAGAGGAGGAGAAGGCGGGGGGGGGGGGGACGAGGGGGGACAAGGGATGGTTGAAGAGAAAACAAGCATGTCATGACCTGTCCCGTTACGCAAATTGATACACACATAAAGTCAGCCAACAAATGCAGATATCACCTTTACCACCCAATGACAGCGGAACGGAAGACACAACACCATCACCGCCGTTATCATCATCAACAACAACGACACAACAATAACAACAACACGATAAGAACAGCAACAGCGACAACAGCAACATAACAACAACGTACCGACAACAATATAAATTGTAAATTGTTATTATGTTTTTTTTTTTCTGTTCCCTTACGCGTATGCGCCTTTTTTCTTTGATTTAATTAATGTACATAGCTTTTCCATATTTTAATACACTTCCTCTTTGCTTTCCCTTTCTCACCTTTCTCTAGACTTCGGGTTACTTACTGCTAGGCTTTTCTAGCTCTGCTGATGTGCTGCTGCTTCTGCTACTACTACCACTACTACTAATACTACTACTACTACTACTACTACTACTACTACTACTACTACTACTACTACTACTACTACTAGGACGACGACGACTACGACTACGACTACGACTACTACTACTACTACTACTACTACTACTACTACTACTACTACCACTACTAGTACTAGTACTACTAGTACTAGTACTAGTACTAGTACTAGTGCTAGTACTAGTACTACTACTACCATTACTACTACTACTACTACTACTACTACTACTACTACTACTACTACTACTACTACTACTAACTCTAAATGTAACTTAAATGCTCACTTCACAAAATAAAATCATTTTATCATGCAGCAAAACAACAGACGCAATAGCAACAGCAGCAACAAGAAAAACAACAGCAACGATAACAAAAACGAAATCATCATCATCATCATCATCATCATCATCGTCATCATCATCACTACTATTACTACTACTACTACTACTACTACTACTACTAATAATAATAATAATAATAATAATAGGCTTCCTCAGACTATAGCATCAGATCCAGATCCTGGACATGTGCCTCCATTAATAATAATAATAATAATAATAATAATAATAATAATAATAATAATAATAGTGCTTCTCTGTCAATGGCTGATGCATTTCTGCACATGCGCCTCCATCGTCTCACCCGTGAGGGGAGTACGAAGAATTGACGATAGGCTCTAATGACACCCCCGCAAGGGCAGTTCCAACACTTCCAGACGGACCGGTATGTTCAATGAAAATACTGGTCCGGACGGACCGGTATGTTCAATGAAAATACTGGTGGCACCGACGGGAATTGAACTGGCGACAGGGCCCAAATGGTAGAACTTGACCACTGGGCTATCACGGTGTCCAAATAATAATAATAATAATCATAATAATAGTAATAATAGTGCTTCTCTGTCAATGGCTGATGCAAATCTGCACATGCGCCTCCATCGTCTCACCCGTGAGGGGAGTACGAAGAATTCACGATAGGCTCTAATGACACCCCCGCAAGGGCAGTTCCAACACTTCCAGACGGACCGGTATGTTCAATGAAAATACTGGTGGCACCGACGGGAATCGAACTGGCGACAGGGCAATAATAATAATAATAATAATAATAATAATAATAATAATAATAATAATAATAATAATAGTGTATCTCCTGCCAATTGCTGAGCCAAAAGGCCATGTGCATCCAGTCCTCCATTCCATAAGGAAAGTCTCCACACCAATCGGTGGAATAAAGGAAGTGACGGCATAGAACATTACTCTAGGAGCTTTATACCAATCAGCCCATGGAAAGGACCGATGGCCTATGTACTCCCTAATAATAATAATAATAATAATAATAATAATAATAATAATAATAATAGTGCTTCTCTGTCAATGGCTGATGCATTTCTGCACATGCGCCTCCATCGTCTCACCCGTGAGGGGAGTACGAAGAATTGACGATAAGCTCTAATGACACCCCCGCAAGGGCAGTTCCAACACTTCCAGACGGGCCGGTATGTTCAATGAAAATACTGGTCCAGAAATAGACCGGTATGTTCAATGAAAATACTGGTGGCACCGACGGGAATCGAACTGGCGACAGGGCCCAGATGGTAGAACTTGACCACTGGGCTATCACGGTGTCCAAATAATAATAATAATAATAATAATAATAATAATAATAATAATAGTGCTTCTCTGTCAATGGCTGATGCATTTCTGCACATGCGCCTCCATCGTCTCACCCGTGAGGGGAGTACGAAGAATTGACGATAAGCTCTAATGACACCCCCGCAAGGGCAGTTCCAACACTTCCAGACGGGCCGGTATGTTCAATGAAAATACTGGTCCAGACGGATCGGTATGTTCAATGAAAATACTGGTGGCACCGACGGGAATCGAACTGGCGACAGGGCCCAGATGGTAGAACTTGACCACTGGGCTATCACGGTGTCCAAAATAATTATTATAATAATAAAAATAATAATAATAATAATAAATATTTTTATTTTAATAATAATAATAATAATAATAATAATAACTAGGGCTGCGCCAACACCTGAAAGGATGGTTTGCGGTGCGCTTCGCCCCCCCCCCCCCCCCCCCCCACGGGCTGGGGTTGCCGGGGGGAGGGCCCCCAGACCAAAAACCTAGAATCTCTGGTTTTGGTGCCACCTGGCACCAAATTTTTTGGATCTCCGGAGAGAGCTCATGGAGAGGTCGGGTACACCAAACATCAGCCTCAAACTCCCTCTGGTGTGCGCGAACGGCGCCTGGTGGCGCAAAAACCTGGTCTTTTTGCCACTAGGCGCCGTTTGCGCACACCAGAGGGATTTAGCGGCTGATATTTGGTGTATCTGACACTTCTTGATGAGCTCTCTTCGAAAATATAACATTGTGGTGCCGGCTGGCGTAAACACAAGAAAATTCCTCTGGTGTGCGCGAACGGCGCCTGGTGGCGCAACAACCTGAATTTTCTGGTGTTTACGCCAGCCGGCACCACAATGTTATATTTTCGAAGAGAGCTCATCGAGAAGTGTCAGATACACCAAATATCAGCCGCTAAATCCCTCTGGTATGCGCAAACGGCGCCTAGTGGCAAAAAGACCAGGTTCTTGCGCCACCAGGCGCCGTTCGCGCACACCAGAGGGAGTTTGAGGCTGATGTTTGGTGTACCGAAACCTCTCGATGAGCTCTCTCCGGAGATCCAAAAAATTTGGTGCCTGGTGGCACAAAAACCACCCGGCACCAAAACCAGAGATTTTAGGTTTTGTGCCACCAGCGCTTACACTTACGTTCTGCTGGTACCTCATGCAATTGAACGTACCCTGTCGACAGGGAAGGGGGGGGTGTCCGGGGGCCCCTCCCCCCGGGAACCCCAGCCCGAAAAGGGGGAGGGGGGCGGGGGTGGCGCTTCGCAAACCATCCTTTCAGGTGTTGGCGCAGCCCCTAGTCATTATTATTATTATTATTATTATTATTATTATTATTATTATTATTATTATTATTATTATTATTATTAGGGAGTACATAGGCCATCGGTTCCTTTCCATGGGCTGATTGGTATAAAGCTCCTAGAGTAATGTTCTATGCCGTCACTTCCTTTATTCCACCGATTGGTGTGGAGACTTTCCTTATGGAATGGAGGATTGGATGCACATGGCCTTTTGGCTCAGCAATTGGCAGGAGATACACTATTATTATTATTATTATTATTATTATTATTATTATTATTATTATGGAGGCACATGTCCAGGATCTGGATCTGATGCTATAGTCTGAGGAAGCTTATTATTATTATTATTATTATTATTATTATTATTATTATTATTATTATTATTATTGGACACCGTGATAGCCCAGTGGTCAAGTTCTACCATCTGGGCCCTGTCGCCAGTTCGATTCCCGTCGGTGCCACCAGTATTTTCATTGAACATACCGGTCCAGATCTGGACCAGTATTTTCATTGAACATACCGGTCCGTCTGGAAGTGTTGGAACTGCCCTTGCGGGGGTGTCATTAGAGCCTATCGTCAATTCTTCGTACTCCCCTCACGGGTGAGACGATGGAGGCGCATGTGCAGAAATGCATCAGCCATTGACAGAGAAGCACTATTATTATTATTATTATTATTATCATTATTATTATTATTATTATTATTATGGACACCGTGATAGCCCAGTGGTCAAGTTCTACCATCTGGGCCCTGTCGCCAGTTCGATTCCCGTCGGTGCCACCAGCATTTTCATTGAACATACCGGTCTATTTCTGGACCAGTATTTTCATTGAACATACCGGCCCGTCTGGAAGTGTTGGAACTGCCCTTGCGGGGGTGTCATTAGAGCCTATCGTCAATTCTTCGTACTCCCCTCACGGATGAGACGATGGAGGCGCATGTGCAGAAATGCATCAGCCATTGACAGAGAAGCACTATTATTATTATTATTATTATTAATGGAGGCACATGTCCAGGATCTGGATCTGATGCTATAGTCTGAGGAAGCCTATTATTATTATTATTATTATTATTATTATTGGAGTGTTGACTGTGACATATTTGAGGGAAATCCCGATGAAAAAACCTAGTCACACTTGCTAAACAGAGTTCCAGCCCAATGGCCTCAAGGCGTTAAACTGTGACGCCAACTCATAACCCTTTGGTGGTAGATGCTGGGGAGGAGGGTCGTTGCGCGCGTAAAAGATCTTAAACTCCGCATATGCTGGTTGATAGCCCAGGACCCAGCAGACACCAGATTGTTATGGGTGGGGTTTCGAGGCAGCTCTAGCAACCGCGCTTGGTGTATGCACTTGCACATTCGGTGACGTCTTGCAAGAGGTTGCTGGGACTGCGGAATAACCTCGGCTTAGTGCAGTCTTGCCCTCAGGAGCTCCATCGGTGACCCCGATCATCAGGCGAGAGACTGACACGGGGGGGTGGAGGACCTCGAACAAGGGTATTGGAGGCTTATGTCCGTTGAGGATATGCCATTAGCTGCATCAGTACGCCTCAGATATAGTATTATTATTATTATTATTATTATTATTATTATTATCATTGTGGCAACGCGATAGCCCAGTGCAGTGGTCAAGTTCAATACCATCTGGGACCTGCAGTTCGATTCCCGTCGTGCCAGTATTTTCAAAGTATGTTTTCTTTGGAAGTATTGGTCTGTATGGAAGGCTTGGAGCTGCCCTGCGGGGGTGGCAGTAGAGCTATCGGTCAAATCTTCGTACTCCCCTCGCGGGTGAGACGATGGAGGAACATGTGCAGATTTGCGCCATTGACAGAGAAGCACTATTGTTATGATTATTATGATTTTTATGATTATTATGATTATTACTACTACTGCTATTATTATGATTATCACGGGTGAGACGATGGAGGCGCATGTGCAGAAATGCATCAGCCATTGACAGAGAAGCACTACTACTACTGCTATTATTAATTATTATTATTGTTATTATTATTATTATTATTATGGACACCGTGATAGCCCAGTGGTCAAGTTCTACCATCTGGGCCCTGTCGCCAGTTCGATTCCCGTCGGTGCCACCAGTATTTTCATTGAACATACCGGTCTATTTCTGGACCAGTATTTTCATTGAACATACCGGCCCGTCTGGAAGTGTTGGAACTGCCCTTGCGGGGGTGTCATTAGAGCTTATCGTCAATTCTTCGTACTCCCCTCACGGGTGAGACGATGGAGGCGCATGTGCAGAAATGCATCAGCCATTGACAGAGAAGCACTATTATTATTATTATTATTATTATTATTATTATTATTATTATTATTATTATTATTTAGGGAGTACATAGGCCATCGGTCCTTTCCATGGGCTGATTGGTATAAAGCTCCTAGAGTAATGTTCTATGCCGTCACTTCCTTTATTCCACCGATTGGTGTGGAGACTTTCCTTATGGAATGGAGGACTGGATGCACATGGCCTTTTGGCTCAGCAATTGGCAGGAGATACACTATTATTATTATTATTATTATTATTATTATTATTATTATTATTGGACACCGTGATAGCCCAGTGGTCAAGTTCTACCATCTGGGCCCTGTCGCCAGTTCGATTCCCGTCGGTTCCACCAGTATTTTCATTGAACATACCGGTCCGTCTGGAAGTGTTGGAACTGCCCGCGCGGGGGTGTCATTAGAGCCTATCGTCAATTCTTCGTACTCCCCTCACGGGTGAGACGATGGAGGCGCATGTGCAGATTTGCATCAGCCATTGACAGAGAAGCACTATTATTATTATTATTATTATCCCTGAAAGGTTGGGAGTAGGGTTGGGGGGAATGGAAATTGTGTAAACCCCCCCTCCCCGGCATTTCCGCACATCTGTCCCCATAAATCATGGTTTGTGGGAACCAGGAGTTGGGAGCTCATGTTTGCAGGGTGGCTAGCCCCAGAATCGATGTTGATGCTGATATAAATTCTTTGGAATTCACGCAAATATTTGCGTTAGGGGAGTGTCCTGGATGCCGAAATTCCTTCTTTTTTTCACCCGATTTCTGCAACCCTATCGGAATAATTCATGGTTTGTGGGAACCAGGAGTTGGGAGCTCCTATTTGCAGGGTGGGTAGCCCCAGACTCGATGTTGATGGTATAGTTTTTTGGAATTCACGCAAATATTTGAGTTAGGGGAGTGTCCTGAATGCCAAATTCCTTGCTTTTTGGGAGTACTTGCCGGTACATCTGGCAATTAAACGTACCCTGTCGACAGGGAAAGGGGGTTCCGGGGGAGGATCCCCCGGGAACCGAGCCCACATTTGTACGTACCCCACGACGCATTAGCCGGCACCAAAATGAATGGCTGAGAATGCTCCAAGGCGCTAAGAGTTGTGCCAGAAGTGTTTATGCCGGTTACCGCCGGCATGCAACGTACTCTGTCGACTGTGGCAGGGGGGGGTCCGGGAGCCCCTGCTCCCGGGAACCAAACCCTGTAATTGTACGTACCCGAAGCGAATCGGCCGGCACCAAATTGAATGGCTGAGAATGCTCCGAAAAGTTGTGTCAAAAGGGTTTATGCCGGTTACCTCGGGCAATTGAACGTTCGCTGTCGACTGTGGAAAGGGGGGGTCCGGGGGGCCCTCCCCCCGGGAACCCAAGCCCAGTACGTACCCGAAGCGAATTTGCTAGCACCAAAATGAATGGCTGAGAATGCTCCAAGGCTCTAAAAATTGTGCCAGAAGGGTTGAGAGGCTGATTTTTTGGTTTTCACAACCTCTGCGCTCTAAGTCGTGGACTAGTTGAAAAAGAGATTTTACGAAGATTCTGGCAAAGTAGTGCCAAAATGAATGGCTGAGAATGCTCCAAGGCTCGAAGAGTTGTGCCAGAGGGCTCAGAGGCTGATTCTTTGTGCTTTCGCAAGCTTGTCATGAGCTCTTTTTAGGGATAAAGTTGAAATTATGAAATTTGAATGTGAATGACAAAGAGTGCCAAAATGAATGGCTGAGATTGCTCCAAGGCCGTAAACGTTGTGCATGTGAGATGAGAGGAAAAGCGACCTTGGGAAAGGGGGGGGGGGGGGGCGGTGCGCGAAGGCACCGCAAACCATCCTTTCAGGTGTTGGCAGAGCTCCTAGTTATTATTATTATTATTATTATTATTATTATTATTATTATTATTTTGGACACCGTGATAGCCCAGTGGTCAAGTTCTACCATCTGGGCCCTGTCGCCAGTCCGATTCCCGTCGGTGCCACCAGTATTTTCATTGAACATACCGATCCATCTGGACCAGTATTTTCATTGAACATACCGGCCCGTCTGGAAGTGTTGGAACTGCCCTTGCGGGGGTGTCATTAGAGCTTATCGTCAATTCTTCGTACTCCCCTCACGGGTGAGACGATGGAGGCGCATGTGCAGAAATGCATCAGCCATTGACAGAGAAGCACTATTATTATTATTATTATTATTATTATTATTCCCAGTGGTCAAGTTCTACCATCTGGGCCCTGTCGCCAGTTCGATTCCCGTCGGTGCCACCAGTATTTTCATTGAACATACCGGTCTATTTCTGGACCAGTATTTTCATTGAACATACCGGCCCGTCTGGAAGTGTTGGAACTGCCCTTGCGGGGGTGTCATTAGAGCTTATCGTCAATTCTTCGTACTCCCCTCAAGGGTGAGACGATGGAGGCGCATGTGCAGAAATGCATCAGCCATTGACAGAGAAGCACTGTTATTATTATTATTATTATTATTATTATTTCGATTCCCGTCGGTGCCACCAGTATTTTCATTGAACATACCGGTCTATTTCTGGACCAGTATTTTCATTGAACATACCGGCCCGTCTGGAAGTGTTGGAACTGCCCTTGCGGGGGTGTCATTAGAGCTTATCGTCAATTCTTCGTACTCCCCTCACGGGTGAGACGATGGAGGCGCATGTGCAGAAGTGCATCAGCCATTGACAGAGAAGCACTATTATTATTATTATTATTATGATTATTATTATTTGGACACCGTGATAGCCCAGTGGTCAAGTTCTACCATCTGGGCCCTGTCGCCAGTTCGATTCCCGTCGGTGCCACCAGTATTTTCATTGAACATACCGGCCCGTCTGGAAGTGTTGGAACTGCCCTTGCGGGGGTGTCATTAGAGCCTATCGTCAATTCTTCGTACTCCCCTCACGGGTGAGACGATGGAGGCGCATGTGCAGATTTGCATCAGCCATTGACAGAGAAGCACTATTATTATTATTATTATTATTATTATTATTATTATTATTATTATTATGGACACCGTGATAGCCCAGTGGTCAAGTTCTACCATCTGGGCCCTGTCGCCAGTTCGATTCCCGTCGGTGCCACCAGTATTTTCATTGTACATACCGATCCGTCTGGACCAGTATTTTCATTGAACATACCGGCCCGTCTGGAAGTGTTGGAACTGCCCTTGCGGGGGTGTCATTAGAGCTTATCGTCAATTCTTCGTACTCCCCTCACGGGTGAGACGATGGAGGCGCATGTGCAGAAATGCATCAGCCATTGACAGAGAAGCACTATTATTATTATTATTATTATTATTATTATATATAATGGAGGGGTGCACAGTATGGCACCATACGGGAAGAGGAGGTGGTTGGGCCTCTTCCGACTGGTTCCGAGGCTATGTTGTTGTGTTGTTCTAGACATACGCCACGTGGGGTCAAAGGGGTATATACATTCCGAGATCTAGGGGTGGTGACGGGTTTCGAGGCGTCCCAGATACTTACCACAAAACGTCCTCATGCGCTGGCAGACCGCATGAAATGTCTGCTACCCCTGTGAGTACCTCCATGCGGGACCTACCCAGTCTCGTGGAGCTCTCACGCGGGGAAGATCAATCATTTGTAGTTGATTTCCTGCAAGGTACCCGACACTGTGCGGGTAGTAGGGACTTCCTTGTGGGGCTTTCTATGCAGGATGGTTAGAGTCACTCTTCCCTCCCCAACATACTCACTGTAGTCCCTGTTGGGTCGAGGGATGGAGGCGCATGGCCCTCGGGCTCAGCCATGACAGATCAATATATATATTATTATTATTATCATTATTATTATTATTATTATTATTATTATTATTATGGACACCGTGATAGCCCAGTGGTCAAGTTCTACCATCTGGGCCCTGTCGCCAGTTCGATTCCCGTCGGTGCCACCAGTATTTTCATTGAACATACCGATCCGTCTGGACCAGTATTTTCATTGAACATACCGGCCCGTCTGGAAGTGTTGGAACTGCCCTTGCGGGGGTGTCATTAGAGCTTATCGTCAATTCTTCGTACTCCCCTCACGGGTGAGACGATGGAGGCGCATGTGCAGAAATGCATCAGCCATTGACAGAGAAGCACTATTATTATTATTATTATTATTATTATTATTATTATTATTATTATTCAGCCCAATGGCCTCAAGGCGTTAAACTGTGACGCCAACTCATAACCCTTTGGTGGTAGATGCTGGGGAGGAGGGTCGTTGCGCGCGTAAAAGATCTTAAACTCCGCATATGCTGGTTGATAGCCCAGGACCCAGCAGACACCAGATTGTTATGGGTGGGGTTTCGAGGCAGCTCTAGCAACCGCGCTTGGTGTATGCACTTGCACATTCGGTGACGTCTTGCAAGAGGTTGCTGGGACTGCGGAATAACCTCGGCTTAGTGCAGTCTTGCCCTCAGGAGCTCCATCGGTGGCCCCGATCATCAGGCGAGAGACTGACACGGCGGGGTGGAGGACCTCGAACAAGGGTATTGGAGGCTTATGTCCGTTGAGGATATGCCATTAGCTGCATCAGTACGCCTCAGATATAGTATTATTATTATTATTATTATTATTATTATTATTATTATTATTATTATTATCATTATTCTTAAATTTATTATTATTATTATTATTATTATTATTATTATTATTATTATTATTATTATTATTATTATTATTATTATTGTCTTTGGAGCGGAGCCGCGTCACCGAACGGTCCCGTGCTACCAATGGAGGCACATGTCCGACAGGATCAAAGGCCAATTGACTGATAAGTCTATTATTATCATTATTATTATTATTATTATTATTATTATTATTATTATTATTATTATTATTATTATTATTATTATTATTATTATTATTATTATCTGCCTTGGAGTGTTGACTGTGACATATTTGAGGGAAATCCCGATGAAAAAACCTAGTCACACTTGCTAAACAGAGTTCCAGCCCAATGGCCTCAAGGCGTTAAACTGTGACGCCAACTCATAACCCTTTGGTGGTAGATGCTGGGGAGGAGGGTCGTTGCGCGCGTAAAAGATCTTAAACTCCGCATATGCTGGTTGATAGCCCAGGACCCAGCAGACACCAGATTGTTATGGGTGGGGTTTCGAGGCAGCTCTAGCAACCGCGCTTGGTGTATGCACTTGCACATTCGGTGACGTCTTGCAAGAGGTTGCTGGGACTGCGGAATAACCTCGGCTTAGTGCAGTCTTGCCCTCAGGAGCTCCATCGGTGGCCCCGATCATCAGGCGAGAGACTGACACGGGGGGTGGAGGACCTCGAACAAGGGTATTGGAGGCTTATGTCCGTTGAGGATATGCCATTAGCTGCATCAGTACGCCTCAGATATAGTAAATCTGCCTTGGAGTGTTGACTGTGACATATTTGAGGGAAATCCCGATGAAAAAACCTAGTCACACTTGCTAAACAGAGTTCCAGCCCAATGGCCTCAAGGCGTTAAACTGTGACGCCAACTCATAACCCTTTGGTGGTAGATGCTGGGGAGGAGGGTCGTTGCGCGCGTAAAAGATCTTAAACTCCGCATATGCTGGTTGATAGCCCAGGACCCAGCAGACACCAGATTGTTATGGGTGGGGTTTCGAGGCAGCTCTAGCAACCGCGCTTGGTGTATGCACTTGCACATTCGGTGACGTCTTGCAAGAGGTTGCTGGGACTGCGGAATAACCTCGGCTTAGTGCAGTCTTGCCCTCAGGAGCTCCATCGGTGGCCCCGATCATCAGGCGAGAGACTGACATGGGGGGGGTGGAGGACCTCGAACAAGGGTATTGGAGGCTTATGTCCGTTGAGGATATGCCATTAGCTGCATCAGTACGCCTCAGATATAGTAAATAGTATTATTATTATTATTATTATTATTATTATTATTGTCAATGTCGTCATCACCATAAACGTACATGTACGTACGTTTGTACAAACAAACAAACAAACAAACAAACACACACACAAATGCAAGTGGATATTTATTTCGTTATGGCAGTCACAATCTATGCAGCTTTAATTGATTACAAGGAAGGACAACAAACAAGCAAACAAGCTTCCAGTTATTAATTACTTAATTCAAAGGAAGGCACAGACAAGAAACAAACAAACAAACAAACAAATTCAAGTCTGCGAATAACGACAAACGTCGTTACGAACGTACCTTTTCCTCTGGAAATTAAGAACAACTTGCGGGTAGAAGGATGCGCTCCAGGCAACAAAATATCCCCATCCCAGGGCCACACTCACTGCTTGTAAGTCAACACTCATCACAGAGACACACTTTTGTTTTAGAGGCAGGTAGAGGTAGTTTAGTAGGAAACCAGCCCCCTTTACCAAGGCTAACAAGGCTATTTGACAGAAACTATTATCCTACGTCACATATTGAAAACTAGCTGGTCCAGCCCACGAATGGTTTGCACAATGTTAGACTAGGCAAAGGTGCCACCGGCGCCCGAAAGCTATAAGTGGAAGTTTCCTTACCAGTTTTACGTTGCGCTTAAGGGCGTCCCTTTGCATTTTTGTGGCTTCTAAAAACAGACTGATACAATTTGATTTTGGGTTTACTTCAATTCTCCTTTTCAGCGATCTTTTGAAGAAAAAAAATGAAGTCAGAGTCCCAGCCGCTCTCGTATTCCTACGCTCAGGTATCCGTCATGACGTCAGTTATAAAAGTTTTCGCTTCTCTATCGGGGAGCTATCGATTCGTTTAATATTATTTATATGTCATGCATCGCGAGACAGACCTTATGTGTTCCATTGCCCTTACTGTCGCGGCGAGGTCGGTTCGTCTGTTTTGATATTCTTGTTTACAGCCTCTTTGTTCGCTGTGCAGTTTACCAAGTACCAAGATACAAATGAGCACATGGTGAATTACCAGTCTGCTCCTCCGTGCTACGCAACAAATTCTGCCAGAAATGAACTCCCTCTTCTTGTTCGCCCGCTACGATAAGCTGTACTCTTATGGTCCTCAAAGTTTCGGTCGATATTTTCCTGTACACAGAGGATCCTCCAACGAACTTTATCAATATTTCTGTG
The DNA here is from genome assembly GCA_019918135.1 of Paulinella micropora. Lineage (NCBI taxonomy): Eukaryota > Cercozoa > Imbricatea > Euglyphida > Paulinellidae > Paulinella > Paulinella micropora. The sequence goes on along the minus strand of WBZZ01006721.1, from coordinate 80,192 downwards.
AAATTTTCATATTTTAGAAACTAATGGATGCTAAATCTCGTCTTCAATGGACGCATTGGGCTGCATGCATTTTCATTGTACTATATTCACATATCCAAATTACTCAAAATATATTTAAAGGACTGTACAGTTTCACACCCAATTGTATTTCAATAAAATTCATTAAGTATTTAGGCGAGCTGGTACGCTGTACGTGTGTTGTTAAAAAAAAATAATGAAAAATTTTCACCATGAGTTTAATACAATCAAAATTTCATAATTCATAATAATAAATAAATATATTAAAGTCAAAATTTCTAAATTCATTATTAATAATTTAAAGAAAGTTTTTCTGTACTGTATTACCCTGTTCTCTCTCTTTTTTTTTTACGAAAACACTGTTTTAATAAAGTACAGTGGGAAGGGACCCTCTGACAAAGAGATTTGCAAGAGATATAATAATGGAAGATATAATTAAGAGGTGAAGCGTAAAAAAAAGAAAGAAAAAATTTATGTAAAATAAAAAAAATTAATAGAGAATGCAAAAAGTGAGAAAGAAAAAGGGAAATTGAGGAGAGAAAGGAAAAAAGAACTTTCACCTGATAAAATTGTCTATGTGCCTCCTAATGGATGCAGGCCAGCATCAATTTCAAGTGTGAACATCAAGTAAAAAACTTATTTATAGATTTCGTCTGGCCTGTAATGCCCCCAACGATAGCTCGTAAAAAGTCGGTAATACAACCAAACACAGTCCTCAAGAATGAGAATGATGTCTCGTTGTATTAGCTCAGTGAAGCCAAAAAGGAAAACGGCAACAGACCAGGAATAAAATGGCATCAGGTCCAATCCGGACAAATAATACTGAAAAACAAGCTGGTGCACCTGTCACCAGGAAAAGGTATTTTTTACCGGCTATCCGGGGGGTGATGCCTACAGTACCCCCTCCCGATTTTATGACGGAAATAGCATTTTCGTCATACACCTTCTCGGATTTCTTTCTGCAAATAGTATGCGATATGGAGTCATGCCACACAGCGCATCGACCCACGGATAGACGCTAAAAGACGATAAATATATCCTCATACGGCACGTCAAAGCGGATTCTCTAGCCTTTCTTGTAAATTTTGAACTCCTTCCCCTCAATTTTTTTTTCTTTTTTTTTTTTCGGCATTATGTCAAGAACAAACGTACTATTAATAAAAAAATACAAGCAACGTGGTGCTGTAGTACGATTCCCCCTTTGATCTCCTTCTTCTTCTTATCATTATCATTATTATTATTATTATTCACAGGGAGATCGTAAGTACATTGTCTTTTTCAATGACATACCCTTGTATAAGGCGGATATCCTATGATATAGTATTAGGGGGCCAGTCCTAATAGCTATATCCGAAGTCGAGGTGTATGTACCCGACCCTGCGATATACCGACACAAGTAGAGATTGACCGTGCTCAGGTACGACAGTATATAATCTATCGTAAAAAATAATTTAATGAAAGTTTTAGAGAACATTCCATTTTCGAGAACATCATCCCAGGACTTGGAAAGGGTCATACCCGGGAACACCATCGCTCAATACACTAGCGATCCCCGTATACGGTGTAGTATCATCGTCGATCGACCTTTCGCACTCGTATGTTGCGATCGAATGCCAAGTTATATCACTGAGTCTTTTTAATATTCATATTGATAACTGATGATGCATGATCAACTCATGATACGCCGTGGGCAATCAATCAGTTTATTTGAGACGCATAAAGAAAAATAGTTTCTTTGTCACTGCCTTCGTCGTCTGGCGCGGATTTCTTTGCTTGGTGGAGGACCACCAACAAAAGTCAGATCGAACTTTGACTGTTCGAGAATGTCCCAGATCTTATTAGGGATTCCTCCCAACGATAATTCAAAAGGGACATCAAGCACTCCTCTTGGCAGTGTCTGAATGGTCCACGCAGTGTAATCCTTGTCTCTGGGAGTAATTGTATCATCCCATGTCTCGAGACTCTTTGCGTCTTTATATACTGGCAGATAATGTCTTGCCTTTGGATCCTCAACCGGGTCCATACTTCTCCAGAACTGGAGTATCGGTTGTACTATCTTTGCGGCTGATGATATTTTGAGTGTCCGTGTGACACGCATCTGTCGTGGGACCGCCACGACCCGTATCAAGTATAAGTCTGAGAGAGTGTCATCAGCGACATGTTGTTCCGCTGGTCTCATCAGATAGAAAGCATTTTTCACCCATGCGATGGTTGCTATCGCATCGCCTTCCTTCCATCGCTCATGGACATGATGTCGTAGTAGTGATCAACAGGAGGACAGTGTCAGCTCCTATGTTTGGTTTTTGTTCGTTTGTTTTCTGTTCCTCCTTCAGTCGATTGACTAGTGAAGAGAGAAACTAAGAGAGAGGGTAGGATAAGATTCCCTGTCCTCTATGAAACACTGTTTGTATGTTTGTTTTTGTTTGAGAAAAATAGTCTTTGAGACTTTCTCCGATTTCTTGTTCTCCTTACTCAGATTACTTTCTCCTCCTTCTTTTCTATATTGTATCTAGTATGAGGCACTTGGACCTACACACAGATAGTAATAGAGAAACTAGAAAAGCTCTCCTTGAGAAGTCGACAGTCGGTCGGATAGGTTCTCAGACCTACCTTTAGAAAACGATCAGAGATTTGCAAAAATACTCTGACGTATGTGTGAGATAATGCAGACTCGGATAAATGCACAAACTAGAAGGGTAAAGTGTTGTGCTCCTGTCCCTATGCTTGTTTGTGTTTTTGTGTGTTCCTTCACTCTTCTGTCCACCTCCTTCTTCTTGGTCTCTGTGTGAGAACAGCAAGAACGACAGAGAGTTTGTATCTGATGTCTCCTTGTGAGCACACAGATACTGATTGGGCTAGAGGGTACGAGACACCTGCTTGAGACCAATCAAATTATTTGTTTTGTGAAAGAGTTATGAGGGAGCTGTGTTGGAGTATTTGTTTTCGTCTGACGTCCCCGTGTGAGACAGGTCAGTGAAAATTCACTCTGTTGCCTGTGTGGCAAAGCAGAAAGAAATCACCCTAGTGATGTGGACTCCAAATGTAATGCCCCCAACGATAGCTCGTAAAAAGTCGGTAATACAACCAAACACAGTCCTCAAGAATGAGAATGATGTCTCGTTGTATTAGCTCAGTGAAGCCAAAAAGGAAAACGGCAACAGACCAGGAATAAAATGGCATCAGGTCCAATCCGGACAAATAATACTGAAAAACAAGCTGGTGCACCTGTCACCAGGAAAAGGTACTTTTTACCAGCTATCCGGGGGGTGATGCCTACAGGCCTGACACGTCTGAAATGCCAATTCGATCATGGTCTTTTGGCTGCTTTTTGTCTTTGCGTCACTGAGCTAATGTAACGAGACATCATTCTCTTTTTGAGAACTGTGTTTGGTTATATTACCGACTTACTCTTCCATTGAGCTATCGTTGGGGATAGTACATTTGGAGTCCATAGCTAAAGGCTGATTTCTTTTCTGACCTGTCTACAGACATCAGATAATCACAAATTTATTTTTCGCTGATCTGTCACACAGACATCAGACTAAAACAAACACTCCTACTCATTCTCAAACAAAAAACTTACAAACAATCAATCAATTTGTCACAAGCTGGCATAACCTTTAGCCCTTGTGCACATTTGTCTTCTGTGTGCTCTTCTACAAGACACCAGACCACACCTACTCCACTCCCTCTTGCTGCTTGCATAAAGCCAAGTAGGACAAGTGCGAAACAAACATCAGACAAATACACAGACAGAGGAAAAACGAGCAAAGCACTCCCACTCTCTGTTCTGAACCATTTTCCTTGCATTTTCTCTGCAGAAACCAGAGGAGATTACACATCTCTCACACAAGAGCAAAAAAATATCGAAGCACTGTCTGACGACAGACTGATTTCTACAAAACAGCTCTTTTGACCAAACTATCGTTATCTCTGTGTAGGGCCTGACGCTCCATAACTATTTCAACAGAGAAAAGGAAGAAGGAGAAGAAGGTTACATAGAGTGATAAGAATAACAGAGGAAAAAAAAAAAAAAAAAAAAAAAAAAAAAAAAAAAAAAAAGCAGACGAGACTCTCATAACATAAGATGGAAGACAAGACTGAGCAGGCTGGTGTGACACCAACTGATTATGGTCCTAATGAGGGAGGAGAGGAGCAGGAGACTCAGTACTCAGAAGAGAGGGGGGATAGAGATGGAGGAGAGAGAGGAATATACGTATACAGCCGATGTAGAGTCGACAGGGGGGGGGGGGGTAATGCACAAGAAGCGAGTGCAGGTCAGACTGGATGCTCTCCACTGACAGCGGCAGAGAGAGAGATTGAGGATGTTGGCCAGAATATCCCAAATACATTGGAACAGTTGGCTACATATGATGATGAAGAGTCCTTCTTCCTTAACTACCCAACCTATTATAAAACACACATCTACATTCCTTACGAGAAAAGGAATAGACCAGGACAAGGTCAAAGCAACCTCCTGATCAAAATTCCCGGCCTTGCGAAGCCTCTCTTCAACAAAGTGAGGTTTGAGCACGAAAGAGTGCAATTGCAGGATATCAAGTATGGCGACACTCTTACACTGTGCTACATATACGACATATCTGCAACACTCTACGCTGCTGTGCTCGTTGCGGAATTTCATGAACCCACAAACATACAGTGGAAAAATAAAAGCACAACTGCAGCATGGCTGTCTGTCTGTGGTGTCCCCACTGATATCAAGAATCTAGAAAGAAAGTTCGAAGGTAGAAACCAAAGTGGCATTGAGTTTGCCCTTGAGGCTTTTGTAACTACCTTCACACGGGCTTACAACGAAATATACAAAGCCCTGAAAGACAACACAATGCAACATCCTGTTTACGAGGAGGTTGATCAGTCTTGTCAGGTGCTTGAACGCCTCACACAACTCCATAAGGGCCTCTTTGAGGGGAAGGAGCAAAAAGCCAACATGGAAACAATGGGCCCACACGAAGAATCACACTCTCATTAAAGGCCCTCTCACAACAATCCCAAATAATAACAGAGCTGATAAGTCTTCCATGAGAGAAAAAGCACACTTCCTCTCTAGTGCCACAGGGCTTGCACAGTTCGTGACTCATCTAGCACGACAGGTGAAAGAAGAAGAGACAAGACAGAAAGAGGAGAGGAGCAGAAGGAGAAGATAGCTGTGGTAATGGCAATAGCACGGGTGGCTCCACAGCCAACGGCTCCACCTACCACATCTAACCCAGCTCCCAAGAAAGCAGGAGGAGGACCCACAGGAGGAGGACCCCAAGGGGGAGGAACAGTAATTAAATTGACTGACTCCCAGAAGAAAAAGCAGGCGTTGCAGGCAGCCCTATCTAAAATCAAAATTGGGGGAGGGGGCCTTAAGCTCTATGCTATCACTGCCAATGAGGCTGACACAGAGAAGACCCTCATGACTAAGTTCAATGAGATGGACAGATGCTTCCAGCAAAACCAGTGTGAGGTGGAGCAGGAGTATGAAGTCCTAGAACATCTCTGTGATTGATCCCTCCTTGGAGCTGGTTTTGATCGTATAACTTACGAGAAGTACAGAGGAGAGGAGGAGCTAGCAAGGAAAGGTGGACATGCAGAGATGAGTTGTACTCTGGCCATTGCTGCCCTCATTCGATACTTTAAGGCAAGTGGATACCAACACTTGTGCACGGGCACATTGATTGGGCTTGAAATTTTCGACTTAGTATCGGAGCAGTTGCAGTCTGTCACTCAGCTTGCATCTGTCTTAACAAATGTGGGCACCCAGTACACTCTCTTTTATAACCACAAAGCCATACTCCTATATTTCCTCAGTGCTTTGCACGTCTACAACAAAAATAAGCTCACACTGCTCATGCAAGACTGCAAAGCCTTCGACAAGGTAAAGCACTTGAACTTTTTGGAGATGAGCGTCTTTGAGGCCACGACTAAGGCCGTGAGCCCAAAAATGTTGTGGACCGAAGTAATGACCGCTTGTCAGAGGCTCGACAGCCATACAGCATCCTTGATCGGTTCTGCATCGGCTTCTGCTCAACCGCAAGCCGCACATACGCAACGATCTCTAGGAAAACGACCAAGAGAGAACAGTCGTGAAGCTAACACACCTTGTATTCGTTGGTGGGCACGGGCACAATGCTTCAAACACACAAATAAGAAATGCCCGTACAACCACCATGTCGAGGACACCCGCATCCGAAACACACTCCTCAAGAACGTACGGTCGGACGAAACCAACACCGTCGCCGTTCTGCGCCGACTGCGCAATGATCAGGGGTGGAAATTACAGGATGTCGCGGACCATGACCACGAACTAGCTGACGCGATCAATTCTCTTTTCGCTAGAGATGATCAGAAGACGGCAGCCATAGAAGTCGCAAGTAGAGGAAGAGGTGGAACACGAGGAAGAGGAGGAGGGAGAGGAATCAAGCGAGGAGGAGGAGCCCCTTTCGCACGAGGCATATACACTCACGGGGGGGAGAGAGGATTTGTGAGAAGAGGAGGAGGAAGAGGTGTATTTCAAGGTAGAGGAGGAGGAAGATGGGTTGGCCGAGGTGGATACGGCAGCGCAGAGCGCCCGTACCACAGAGATGGGGGCTGGGCAGACGGCTAGAGCTCAAGCTCGAGTTCCTCAGCACCACAGGCCTATGCGACATCAGGCGCAACCACTACCGACACTGATGCCGACTCAGGTAACAGATTTGAGGTAGTCCAATGACTAGAGAAGGAGTGAGAAAACAGAACAACAAACATTGCACGATACACCGTTGTGCAGGTCCCAACCAAGGGTACCAGTGAGTCTAAGAGCCCACAGCAGGCCACAGACCAACTCAAAGGTAGTACAATACCAGTACACCCATCACGACAACAAACAGTGCATGCTGCTAATAGGCAGGCGAGTAAAGCGCTGGCAAAGAGAAAGCAGGCGGGCCTGTCGCAGCCACAGCCGAAGAAAGTAAGAATAGAACCGGCAATCAATCTTATCAACTTGCCGAGACAGACAATAGACAAGGAGGATGGAGGACATCAACCTCTCCTCACGGTCTCAAACAGAGAAAGCAAGGACAATCATCCTTCGCCTGTGAACAATACCCAAAAAGACATTACAAAAACGGCGGAAAGGGAGGAGGAGGCGAACCTCGAGAAAAGGATACAGATTTTAGAACACAAGCTCCTTGTATTGGCCTTAAAAAGTCACCGGCCAGACGCTTTATGCTATACGAACCTTTTTTGTGAAACATTAAATACCTTTATAAACGTTAGTAATAATACTATGGCGAATATTAATATTGTCGGCCGGAAATTTACTACGAAACACCATGCGTGGTTAGAAACTAATATGAAAAAATCATCTGGCACCTTGAAAGGAGTTAGTAGTCGGACGGATATAACGGGCATCATCACTTTAAATTTTAAATTGAAATCCGGACGAGTATATCGAGGGGACTTGTACGTTGTCCCCGAATACCACGGATCTGTTCTTTTGTCGTACGACCAACTGGCGACAATGAACGTAGTGATTGATTGCGCCGCCAAACTCTCTCCATGCTATTGACTCATACGAGGGCCTACACCTAGGGGTAGCATCGGAAGGGAAACAGGTGGCCATTACACACGCATATGAGGCATATATGTCAACGGACGCGGTGTCTAAAGATGGTTCAAACCTGTCAGACAAGAGAGAGGCGGAGGTCTATACGGCTACAGTCTCTACACAATGGGATAAAAAGTCGATAGACGATCTCATTGAAAAGAGGAAGGAGGAGATTATATGCATGGGGAAAAGGTGCCCATCGTTGGCGGGATTTGAAGAAAGAGCAGGGGCCGATGTATATATTACCAACGGGTATTGCTTTCACGTAAAGGTGGAAGAGAAGGACAGACAGGAGTTTATACCGAGGAGAAGGGGACGACTCCCTGATATCCCGGCAAAAGATATTAAAAGCTTTATTACCGAATTCTGAGGTGACGAGCCTACGTGGCCGCGCTCACTGACAGAAGTGAAAAAGTGCCTGCGCACTCTTTTTGAAAATAATAAACCATATACGGTCATACTCCCGTACAATGAGAAGGCGATATGGGCGCAGGAGATACGGGACCGGCTTCTTGATCATCCGATACCGGTGTCCTCACGGAAGCAACACTTAGTGGTGGCTTGTCGTCTCGGGACTCGTGAGCAGAGCAGTGCATACAAGCGGAAGCTCAGAGACCAGGACAAGTTGAAATTGATTCCTCAAGCATTCACATGCTTCGATGGTTTCTACACCCGAAAAGCTCCGTTGCAATATGCGAGATTAATAGATATGTTGGTAGGTCTGGCGGAGGACGAACCAGACACTACCACATATGAAAAAACGGGAATGGACGATATATCAGAAGAAGAGTTGGGCTTGGAGGAGGACAGAGCACCCCTCAAGCATCACAAGAGAATGTCAGAGGAGGAGTTTAAGGCGGCGATAGACGAGACATTGGCAGGAGGAGCAGGTACGGAGAAGGAGAAAAAGAGGTCTTGAAAGAGAGATTGAAGGCGAACAAAATGATTTTTGACCCCCCTCAAGCGGGAGGTGTCGAGCCGGAAGACTTCACCGCGGTTATTTGTAAAATACCAGGTGCTGAGCCTTCCCCGGCGCCACGACGGGCAAATCTGAGTATACATGAAGCAAAGATCGCAGAAGAACAAGCACGGCAGTTTCTCGATGAGGATTTCATTGAGAGATCGACATCTCCAATAGTTTCCCAACCGAGACTGGTGCCTAAACCGGGAGGAGAATTGCGCTTAACTGTTAACTATGCCCGCGTCAATAAAATTTTAGAGGAGGAACGAAATCCATTACCTACTCTTGAAGAAGGAAGGCGAGTATTGCGGAACGCCAAGCTATACTCAGTCATTGATCTGAAGAATAGCTTCTGGCAAATTCCACTCGATGAAAAGTCCAGATGGCTGACTGCATTTGTAGTAGGAATGGAGATATATCAGTGGAAAGTACTTCCGATGGGACTCAAACAGGCCCAGGGACTCTTTCAGAAAGCGATGCAAAGCATGCTGAGTAGCAAATATAATGACTAGACAGAGGGAGGTTTCATGAGGAGAAGAGGACAGAAGGCGGGAGAGTACGCATTTTGTTACATCGATGACGTTATCGTGTACTCCAATACGATGGAAGAGCACATCGACCATCGAACAGACATTTTCAGGCGTATCAAACTATTTGGCCTGAAATGTAATTTGAAAAAATGTCAACTCGCAAAGACAAGCGTGACATATTTGGGGTACGAAATCTCTTACAATAGAGTCTCGATATCCAAAGAGAATTGGGAGGAGATCATGAGCCGGCAGAGGCCGAAGAATCGCACAGAGCTACACTCATTTCTTGCGATGGCGCAATATTACAGCCAGTTCATACCCAATTGGGGTGCACCTCGGGCTAAGTTGGAGAGAATGATCGACTTCGGTGATTTTGAGAAGTGGGATGATGAAGCCTTAGAAGCGTACAACACGCTCAAAGATCTCATTTATAAAGATCCGAAGGATGGCGGACTCGTGCTGATGATGCCCGACTTTTCGAAGCAATTGGTAGTCGACACAGACGCATCAAAGTTCGCGATCGGCGCAGTCTTACAACAGGAAGATGAGGAGAAAAAGTTGCGCCCGATCATGTTTATAAGTAGAAAGTTGTGCTCGGCGGAGCGAAACTATTGTACGAGACAGAGAGAGGCACTGGCGGTGGTCTGGGCTCTCAAACGGTTGATATGGGGTGGACCTCAGTTTATAGTAAGGACTGATCACCAGAATTTACTATGGCTGATGAATCATGAACAGACTGGCCGTCTAGCGAGATGGCAGGCATTCTTGTCATGTTTCAATTTTACAATGGTCCATCTACCCGGCAAGAGAAATGTTGTCGCTGACAGCCTCTCCAGGCTAGAGTTTCACTCAGAAGTGGCAGCTCTCGTATCATAAGCAGAAATGGAGGATCTATCCCCAGACTGCACATACGAAGTGCATCATATCGAGTCGATGCAGATGGCGAGGGGTCCGATATAACCGATCGGGTCTACGTCATAGCCCGCAAGGTCCGGATCATGGGATATGTTGTACAGCACATGTCCTCGAGGATGCTGAGTGGTCCTATGAAGCATAGGAGAATATGAAGGCGGAGATAAAACAAGAAGAGATTAAGCAAGAAGCATATGCGGAACCCCCGCAGGAGAACAAGGAGGAGTTAGACGAAAACCCTGAGAGGATAGGAGTGCAGCTAGAGGATGGGACTATCCACATAGCCTCACCCACTGCATGGAGACAGCAACAGGCTCTCGATCCGGAGTTCAAAGAATTAATACAGCTATACAAGAACCCGAACTAGCTGAAAATGACGAAGGAGATTAAGGAGCAACAGAAGGAGATGGGGTGGAGAGACCGTTTGTGGTACAAAGGCCAACACGGGCGCTATGCATCACAACCAGACAAATGGACTCTCTGGGTTCCTGAGAAACTCAGACACATCATTTTTGTCGCTGCTCATAACTGCCCACTACTGGCGCACCCGGGCCGACAAAGAACGCATATGTTCATTTCGAGACGATTCTGGTGGAAGAAGATGAAGGAGAATATTGATGAACAGGTCAATGCATGCATCCCATGCAAGACATCCAAAACACCATTGAAGGCGAATTTTGGCCTGATCGGGACTTTTCCTTTACACTTAGGAATGTTCGAGTTCTTACACACTGATCATGTAGGACCTTTTCCGGTCACGACGGAAGGTTACAGATACCTTCTAACAGCCATAGACAGAGCCACCGACTATGTATTGGTGGTCCCAGTCAAAGACGTTACGGGCGAAACAACAGCCAAGGCGTTGATTGACATGATCATCTCACAGATTGGGGTGCCGAGAAAAATATGCTCGGATCGAGGCTCTGACTTTAATAATGAAGTCATCGATAAGCTATCTGCATATTACGGCATTAAATGGAAATATGTCACCGCCTATAACCCCAGAGCGAACGGCAAGATATAGCTTTTGCATAGACCTCTCAAGGCCGCGCTGAAGATGTATTGTATGAAGAAGGAGAACCAAAAGGCATGGGTGGAGGCAGCATCCTCGTTTGCCTTTGCTATGAATTGCCTACCTTCTACAGCGCTAGATGGTTCAAAAGGTTCCGTCTCGCCATACCAATTGGTATATGGGCGTGAGCCCTCCATCCCAGCCTCACTGCTGCACCCAAAAGGTTCATGGGCAGATCAGGATGAGCTGTTTGGGATGAGACTTCGGGCGAAGATGGAGGCGGAGCAAATAGTACAGGCGCATAGGGAGGCGGAGCGCAGGAAGACTGATGCTGAAGGTGTCAGGCAGGCACACCTGGATCAAGTCAGATTTCAGGTCGGGGATATTGTACTACTGTACCATCCTCAGGTTCCTCAGGGAGTCAGCTCGAAGCTGTTCATCCACTGGAAAGGACCATACCAGATCATGGAACAGATGGGGCCTTTGAATTATAAAATCAGGGGCAAAGGGAAATTCAAATAGTCCATGTACGAAGGCTGATTAAGTATGATCCCTTCCTACTTGAAGATGAGTCCGTTGATCAAGCACGCAAACGGATGGAGGCTGACTTTAAAGAGGTCCCACCGAGGCTGACTTTAAAGAGGTCCCACCAATCCGTAAGGAGGATATCTCGGAACGGGATGTCTACAGGGCACCAATTGCGGAGAAGGAGGAGGCTGAGCTGGAGAACAAGCGGGCCACCGACCGCAAAAGCGCGGCGGGGACTCAGACCCGCAAAAGGGTGGAGTCAAACGTGCTGGAAGGAAAGTTCACGGAGGCGCAAATAAGGAGAGCGCAAAATGACCTTATCTACGACCGACCGAGAAAGGCGATAAGGACGGCACGTTTGCAAAGAGTGCATCAAGAGGGGAGCGATGACGGAGATCAAGACCCTCGCGCGGGCAATGACACTCTCGTTCACCCTAGTTGGAAAGAAGGAGATGCGATTGGACATATTTCATGGGCCAAAGACGCTTTTTACTTGGTGAGGCCTGCGGCCCAACACGTAGCCGATGACACGCTCTCAGATTTATATCTCATGAGAGTCGTCGGAGTATCTCACAAATAATACAACCAGTCTTACATTTCGACTGCGGCACAAATAATACAACCAGTCTTACATTTCTGGAGGAGTCTGGATCCAGTGGAAGATCCTAAAGTAAGACAATACCTTCCAGTATATAAAGACGCCAAGAAACTTGAGACATGGGATGATACCATATCTCCTACAGATAAAGATCATACCGCGTGGACCATACAAGCACTACCACGAGGGGTGCTAGACATTCCTTTTGACTTGGCACAAGGCGCAATCCCTCACAAAATTTGGGACGTCCTCGAACAGTCTACCTTAGACTTAACTTTGGTTGGAGGTCCTCCACCAGGTAAAGGAGTCCGCGCGCGTAAACGGCGTCTATAGTAAGTATTTTTTCTCTAGAAGCATTGTGGACCTGATCGATTGCGAACATAGCATTGATCCAATATCGTCCCGAAAACCTTACTTAGATATTAAAGCTACTACAGCATTCATTCTTCTAGAGATTAACAAGACACAGCTGACAAAAAATAGGCATTCTATTCTCTTGCTTCGGCAGAGACAGACGAGACGGCCACGAAACAGCACCGTTACGGGATCGCTATTTGAGTGAGCGATGGTGTTTCCTGGATACGACCCGAATTAGTACCAGAATGATGATCTCATTAAAGACTCTACAGTCTAATCAATAACTGATATTAATAACATGAACTGCTACACCGGATTCCATCGATCTCTACTTGTATCGGCATATCGCAAGGTTAGGGCGCACTCAATCCAACTTCGGATATAGTCGTCAGACTTGATCACCTGACACTATATTAAATGATACCGATTTATACAAGGTATGTCTTCACAACAAGTAAATGTATTTATGGAAACCGACGACCGGTTATTACATATATATGGAAATGGTGACATTACATTATTACTCAACCATAAAACATTATACTTGGACATACTGCACAAATATCTTATCGACAGAAGAAAGAGGAAGATTTTAATATAGATACTGAATGTGCTAGAGTATATATACGATTGGTACCGGGGCAAGTATCATTGTTGTTTTATAACTGCTAATTCGTGGGTTGATGTATCTTCATACATAACTCTAAACGAATCTTAGTCAGAAAAGAAATCAGTTCAAAGCGTATTATGTCGGAAACGAAGTTCCGCCATAAAAAACTGGGAGGGGGTACTGTGGACATCACCCCCGAATTATCCGGTAAAAAACTTATTTATAGATTTCGTCTGGCCGGACACGTCTGATGCCAATTTGATCCTGGTCTTTTGGCGGCTTTTTGTCTTTGCGTCACTGAGCTAATATAACGAGACATCATTCTCTTTTTGAGGACTGTGTTTGGTTATATTACCGACTTACTCTTCCATTGAGCTATCGTTGGGGATAGTACACAAGTTACTTTCAAAGTCAATAAAAAATATATAATATTATTAAAAAATTTTATTATTATAAAATTAATTTTATATCTTCCATTTCATATATTAAAATTAATAAAAATTTAATGTAATTATTAATATTACCGCTCGTTCAGCCCTGTCGTTACCCTGTGAGTTTGGATACTACCCCAAGGGATACTGAATTACACAACGAACTCTTATTAAAAGTCTCTATGGCTGCAAAAAGCACTAACTCCAGATAGTAGGTGAAATACCAGTAAATAGCTGAGATGTCACTTCATCTGTTTACGTAGATTTCTACTTGATTGCAGACTTGGTTGCAAAGTACGATCGTGGTTGAACGTAGATTGTGAGTTGGTATTGCGTGACACTTGAAGTTGAACGTGTAGCACTTGAAGGAGTGCTTCAAGTCCAAGTTGTGGGTTCAAGAGTTCGAGATTTTCATTTGGGAAAGTCTCTCTAAGTCATGATGTAAAAATCTAGATTGTGCGGCAATAAGGATGTTTCGCTTCTCTTGACTGCGTGTCCACAAATTTACCGTATTTTGCTGTTTTTCGGGAAATAGGGGGAAAAGCCTGGCAGTAGAGAGGGGGGAAATTGTAATTGCTGTAAAACGTTGATTTAATCGTTTGAAGTCATTCCTCGACGAAATCGAAAACTAGTTAGGGAAGTCGAAACGTCGTGAAGAGGAGAATCTAACAGGCCTGTCAAAAACAGTAAAATGTCAACGGTAGTGGTTTTGGCCGGTCTTTAAAGTGCTCAGTCTGATAGCTCCCCCCCCCCCCCAGACCTAACGGTTGAGTAGAGTTGCGTACAGAATGAGTGACTAACGATTGGTCAGTGACTTGTCTCAGAAAAAAAAAGAAAAGGAGAAAAGAGAAAGATGAGTCTCTTTAAACTTAAGAGGAAGATGAAAAAGAAGTGCGTCGATGTGTAGCGCATTGTAGACGGAGATCAGCCGGGGCCGGATATCGGGATGCGGAAGCGGGACCGAGACAATTGAGGCGCAGCAGCGATGCGTTGATATCGGGGAGCTGACGTCGAGCCGTAGAAAGGTAGGTGGCCATGTATCGCACAGCCGAGATGAATCAAATTTAATGCACCAATTATGCCATGCCGATATAGTCACTGAGGTGTTCAGGTTCGATGAGAATAATCGTTGACCTGCATGCATAAGAGGCGATCAAGGACTTACAGAGATACTCTGGTCGTGGCGTAGCTTGTCTAGGGACGATGGCGGGCCAAGTAGGAAAAGCGCTGGGCTGTGGCGGGTGAAGCCGGTACGATGAGTAAAACCCACTTGAGAGTGTTGAGGTGGCTGCTCCTTCGATGTTGCCTGCTTATCTTTTTGAAAGATGTGCAGTGGGAAGGATTCGCCGGTGATGAGAGGGCCTTTAAGACGTTTAAGAATGCTGGCGGGGAGTCGGCCTTTGTCTTTGTTGGTCTTGTGAGGGCGCCACTCGATGTGGCGATGGACGACTTGATCGTTGGTCCTGTCGAAGAGAAGGGGCTTCCAGGTAGCTAAGGGATTACCCCAACGTTGGATAGTGGTTTGGTCCTTCCTATCTTCGTAGATGGGACAGAAGAGAAGGTTTTCGTCTGAGGTCGTACCGAGCTGATGAACTACGAGGTCGCTTTCCTCGTTCTCTGGGTCCTCATCCAAAACGATGCCAAGTTTAACCTGGTCGCGGTCGATGAATGCAACGATTTCGCCGATGGTGTAGTTGACTGAGTCGTCATCGTCTACTGCGACTGTTGAGCGGGGTGACGCCATCAGTGGGTGCAGTATACGGGGCGAGATGTGAGCGGTCGATGCGTTTCAATACCTTGTTGGTCTTGAGGTGGCGCAGCTTGAAGCAGTTGGAGCTGACCTGCTCAACGATGGCGTAGGGGCCGTCGAACTGAAGAACGGAAGAGGCTAGAATGCCTTGTTTGGAGGGCTTAGGGTGGTAGACGGAGACTGTCGTCCACTTTCCATTCCTTGACAGCCTTGCGGCGGCCTTTGTTCTTTTGAGCGACGGACCGGGCGCGGGAAACGGTGGTGTACGCGCTGACGTAAGCTGTGACGGCGGTGCGGGCGCTGTTCAGCAGGGCGATCTGTTCGGCCGACTGTATTGACAGTGTCGGTGAGGCGTCGAGGGCGGCGCTGGAAGCGGCGGCGCGGGCGTTGACAATCTCCGGCGAATCGAAAAAGTCCAACGTGCAGCGGGGCTTGCGGGCGAGCATTCCTTCAAAGGCGGTAGTGCCGGTCGCTGTAGATACATATGTTTTCTGAGCGAAGGAGAGAGGAGGGATGATGCTGGGCCAGTTGGTCTTTTCTGCCTTGGGGAGAGACTGGATGACCGTGCGGATGGCCTTGTGGCGGCATTCGACGTTGCCGAGTTGATGATGCGAGTAGGGCGCGGTGGTGAGCCATTCGAGGCCGGCCACGCTGCAAAATCGTTTGGCCAACGTACCAACGAAGGAACTATGGTAATTGGAAAAGATGGCTTTCGGAAAACCAAAGATGTAGGCCCACCGGTTGAGGATGAGCTTCACTGTTTCTTCCGCGGACGTGGAGATGCACGGGATAAACTGGAGGAATCCCGATAAGAGATTGACGATGGTCAGTATGTACTGAGGGGCGACGCCGGGGGTGCCGATGTGAACATGGTCGAGGCAAGCCCTGTCCTTGATGTGTCCACGTAAGCGATGAGTAGCGGCCGTGGTTAAGGGTCAGGCGGGCGTGGACTAGTTGGCAAAAGTGGCAGTCGCGGAGGGTGGCGAGGACGTCATGATGCATGATATCCGTACCGTCTGTGCGGAACCAAACGTAGCGCTCCTTTAAGTTAATGAAAGGGACGAGCGTCGGCGCTTTGGCGTGATTCTGCATGAGATGGGCATAGTTGATAAGGGGGCGGCAGCTCTTCTGGGACGTAAACCTTAACGGTAGACTGTTCGAAGTCAATTGTGACAGCGATGCCTTGTCGAAGGGTCAGTTCGGCTGAGCAGGCGAAGACGGAAATGACGTCTGCAGTCCAGAGAGGGGCCGTGAGACTGTCCTGTCGTTGCGCATTAATGATCTGTTGGCGTGTAACGCGCTGAGCATGCGATGTGGCTACGAGAGGATAGATGTAGTGCTGCTCCATTCCAAGTCCGTGGACGAGCCAGACGAGGTTATCGTCGAGAAACAAGATCTTGCGGCATTGTTCGACGATCCTCTGTGGAAGAGTGTTATCGGGGACGCAGTGGACCAAGTCCTGAGGCATGAGCAGTGCGAAAGGCTTGCGGAGAGCGAACATATCGCGGGCAACCATCGGGGAGCGTTCAGCGGTGGGAATGACGATGGCCAAGTTCCATGGGGCTTGAATGCTACATAGAGTAGGGCCGCCGCGGAGGATCCGGCAAGAGAGGGAATTGAGACGGGTATCCAGGGCCGCGTGCATGCCTTCAACTGCTAACCAGAGAGTAGAGCCTGCTCGGGGTGCAGGGATGGTGGATAAGAGCTGAAGAGTCGCCTCAGCTTCGCCAATCAAGGTGGGCTGGCCGGGGGCGATGCATGGGACACGTGACAGACCGTCGGGGAGTTGGTTTTGTTTACCAGGCAGATATTCGATTTTGAATTGAATTGTCTGAAGGTGCTCCAAAACCCAGTTGACGATCATGGGGCTGCGAGCGTGCCATAGCCACAAGAGGGGCCGGTGGTCGGTGACGATGGTGAATTCATGATCGCTGGCATCGATGTAGTAGCGGCATTGTTGAATACCGTATATGACGCCGTAGGCTTCACGAACGTAAGTCGCCCATCGTGTCTGCGTGTCGGTGAGCTTCTGGGAAAAGTACTGAATGACCGGAGCATTGCGCTCTGGGCCATTATGAAGAGCGCCGCCAATGCCGATATGGCTTGCATCGTCCGGAGGTAGAGTCGTTGCGACGGCTCATACTTCACCAGAATGGGGAGCGTAGTGAGGACCCGGCGGAGCTTCCTCATGCATTTCCGCGCATCTCGGGTCAGGTAAGGGGCACCGGAGGGCCGAGCGTGAGTGGACTTGAAAAGATTGGTCAGAGGTGCCACTAACCGTAAATAGCCAGGGATATGGGCCTGCATGAAGTTGGTCATACCTAAGATCGAACTTCGCAAACGTTGGATGGGTCAGCCAGCTTGAGGATGGCGTCGACCTTGGAAGTATCCGCAGCGATACCTTTGTTGCTACAGCGCTTGCCCAAGATGTTGAGCTCGCGATAGCCTAAGCGTAGTTTCCGGGCCGAACCGTGGAGGCCGGAGTCTCGCATAGCTTGAAAGATGCATCGGAGCTCACGAAGATGGGTATCGAAGTCGTTGGAGCCGTCTGTGACGTCGTCGAGGTAGGCCGAAGCGGATCTATTCCAGAAGTCCAGTTGGGTGAAGGACTCATCCATAGCGCGTTGAAAGTCTCCCGGGGCGCGGTGAACACCTTGAGGCATAAAATTTGGGACGAGGAGTCCTAAGGGTGTCCAAACAGCGAGAATGTCGCGGCTGCCGTCATCTGGATTGAGTCGCAGATGCGTGAAGCCGTCGACCATGTCGATAGAACTAAGATAGTGCCAGCCCGCGAACCGTTCGCGGTATTGATCCGGGTTGGGTAGATCTGGCACAGGCAGGTGGAGGTTGTCGTTGGCGGCGCGATAGTCATAGACGTTGCGTATGTCGCGGATGAACTCCTTAGCTAAGTCTTCAAACTTTCCTATGGGGCAGGCTCGACTAGCCCAGGCACAATTTGCAGAGGCCATGGACCAGAGGCCAGCTGTAAGAACGTCCATTGCCAACCTTTGAGGTATTTGTGTACCGCTGGATGCGGACATTGGACCGCGATTGGTTTGGCTCCTGGTTTGAGGATGAGCGATACAACAGTGTGGTTGAACACACCTGCTTTGTCTTGAAAGACATCGTCGAATTCTCCGAGGAGGGCCCATAGGAGTCGTTGTTGTTCTGCAGTGAGGTCGGGGTTGACGACCTCGGATGCGTATTTGGGCGCAGGCGGCGCGGTGAGCTTGGCGGCCTTTTTGTCTAAAAAGTCGCGGCAAAGCCTCTCAGGGATGAGAAGCCACGGGGTGGGCTGTGTCCCACTAACCGTAGTTGCCGTACAGTAAAGCATGCGCGGGTCCGGGCATGTTGCAGCGAATTCTGCCATGGCGGGGTCGAAGTATGGAGGATCTTCCACAGCGAAAACTGTGACTTCTCGATGGGGACGGGCCATGGTAGAAGGATCAGGCGGTCTAAATAGGGCGGCGTCTGGAGAGGGCTTCAGCCTTGGTGGTCACGCCCGACCCTGTTTGGTATTCAATCGCGCTTGTTGTCCGGTACCAGGCCGAGCGAACATGTAGAAGTGGTGGCGTTGCGTTGGAGCTGCGAAACGATGCTGTGGGCGTGGAGGTGGCTTGCAGCGCGGGTCTTGGACTGGCCGAAAGGCTGTCTGACCGTATACCCGGTTGGCGGAGCGGCCTTGTGGGTTGGTCCGATATACCCGGTTGGGTTGGTGCTTGCCATCGACGGCCGGCGGATTTTAAGCCCGCTTGGTGCGTTGAGCATGTTTGCGGTTCTGTTTGTAGCGGGGGCGGCCACCAAGACTACTGTTAAAAGCTGCTCGAGCTGGTTTCGGTTTAGGCTTGCGTGCTTCGGTAACGTCATTTGTGTCGATGTGAAGGCAATCGCCGTAGCCGCACTTACACCATGGTTGATGAGTCCCGTTGAGGTGAAGCGCTTGCCATGCGAAGATGCCATCTGGGACATTGTAGGCCAATGTAATAAAATCCACCGGTTTATTTAAGCGTAGAGGTCAGGTCTTAGACCGGAGCACTTGGTGACTTGCTAGATTTAGCAAATCTGAGAACTTTAATAACTAGAACTGATTGAGGTAAATAGGCGCGCACCAAACCGCGTGTATGACATGATCACTGTAATTACGAGTGTCAGAACTAACAGCAAATAAATCATGTGTCGGTCCGTCTAACAATAATGAATACCTCGATGTTATCAATATGGTCTATCGAATTATCAATACAATCTAACCGTTATCCAAATTGGTATAAAGCTCCCCCTAATTCGATATGAATATGAATATAACATTGTCACATATAGTTACACTATAACTCACATAGGAGCACAGTCAAGTCCTTGACTACCAATGTCACTACTTCGCGAAACCCGACAAACGATCAGCACAAATTCGGAAGACAGATGGACTAGGGATGCGCTTCGATAAAATGTCTGCTCGGTTATCACCCGACGCAACCCACCTAAGCACTATCTCCCCCTTCCCTATCGATTCGGTAATATGGTAATACCGCAAAGCAATATGACGCAACTTTTTGCCAAACACCGCCTTCGGTGCCGACAACCACACCGCCTGATTGTCAACTCGGATCACGGGTGCCGACTCCAACTCCACCTTCAATTCATTCCCCTCCGACCACGGCAGCGACATCACCACGTTCTTGCACGCGATCGCATCATGAATCACCTCCGAAAGCCCGTGCGTCTCACTCTCCTGAGTTCCCGTAGCCAGGTGCTTCTGCGTACTTGCCCTCACCGTAATAGGGCCATTGGCCAAAAACACACACCCGCCTGTTTGCGAGTACATCTTCGAGCCATTCCCCAATGATGAATCAGCATCAGCCTCAATGATCCTGTTTCCATTCGATGAATACTTTACCCCACGATACATCACATGCACAAAGTATTTCATGATTTGTTCAGCAGCGCAGTAGTCGAACTTGTCCCTGTCCGACTGATGCTCTGCAGTAACGCTCACCGGTAAGACGGACTCAGGCACACTTGCCTTCAAATAGATATAGCTGCCCACAATCTCCTGAGGGCTATACGCCAACATGGCCGGTTCCATCTTTGAACCTGCTGGCAGCCAGGGAATATGCGCAGGCGTCCACTCCCTCCCATCACTCCTCTTGAGCCGATGCATCAACGTCGCAATGTACTCGGTTTGCAGGATCGTAATGCTATACACCCCTCCCACTCTTTCAACCTTGAACGATAAGGAGACGAACTCCTTCAAGGGCCCCAAGTCCCTAACGTTGCCCCATTCCTCATTCAACCTCTTGATGTATGCATCGCGACTCTCCCCCGAACTCGCAGCATGGATGCTATCATCAACGTGGTACATTAACGTCTCAGTCTTACTCGTCGCCTTGTCAATCCTGCCAAACAGCGTCGGCTCAATTACACTCTGAATAAAACCAAGCTTTTTCTGTGTCGGCACTAACCTCTTGTACCAGTAAACATGCCCCGACTGCTTCAACCCATAACCCCTCCTGTTGCCAAGTAGAGCGTATTCGGAGCAGCATAACCCTTCGGGGGCTGCAACCACACCCCTTGATCCAGCTTGACATTCGGAAAAGCACTCTCCTCGTCACTACCAAACAACTCAGTGCCCTGCAGCACTGCCAACGCACACGTTAGCCACACCAACTCAATCCTGCTTGTTGGTATATGGTCGTATTGCCACTTAGACTGAGCACACCCAATGCCCGCCAGCCTCGACTTCCTCTCTACCACCTCTCCCCCCGACTCGTTCCTCTTTTCAAAGTCTGCAAATCTCATTGGCACCGCAGGCTCACCAGGCGGCTTCTCGCTGACACGCCTCTCCTCGATGGCCCCCAATCGCAAATGCTTATCTATATCTGCAAACCTCGCCTCATTGAATTTCCCCGACTGCGTCGCCGCACGATAGGGAACTGGTGTTGTCACGAGAAATGCACCCGAGCGGAAATTGCTAGCATTCGTTTGCTTTCTATTTCTCGGTCGATCAGTAATGTTCGACACATCAATAGTGTTGCCTGTCCACCGAACAGGCACATCCCTTGCATCCCTACGACCCACTGCATCATAGGCATCGGAATTTCTCACAGGCTGCCCACGAACCCTTTTCTCACGACTCTGCCTGGACGCAACTCCTACACCCCCACCAGCACGTCTGCCCAAAGCAGCTGTTGCAGAAGTGTCCAAGCTTGGTGTCTTCTCGTTGTCGACCAACCTCACAACACCTTCGTCGCTCTGTTGGTCTTGCCCAACACCCTTACCGTTGCTTCCAGCAATTGAGCTCTCACTCCCAGTCACTGGGACGGTACCCAGCGCCACCTCTGGCAACCCACGAATGACTTGCCACTCGTCCTTGGTGAAAAATGTACCAGGTGTACCGTCACCTTTTCCCACAAACTCCTGTCGAACTTTTTCAGAAGTGTGAAAGGCATGCTGGGACGACGACGCCATTTTCCCTCTTGGGTACAAATTAGGCCACGCATGCACCGTAGGCTCCTTCACCATCACGTCAGCTGATGTCTTGATCTTGGCCTCGTAGTAGCTCCACACGACATAAGCTGACTGCTCCACATTAACTCCCAGAAACACACCAGGCTCCCCTTTCTCTTCTCCCTTCTTGCCCCCTTTATAGATCACACAGAGGCATCCAAATGGGTGAAGAATCGAATAATGTGGCGGTGGCCTCTTGTAGAAGGCTTCATGCATCGACACCTTGTCTCCAGCACGCCCTTGCATGTTGAGGAGAAACACAGAGTAGTTAACCGCTAGAGGTAGGAAGTATAAAGACACAGATCGTGCAACCAGCAACGTAGCCGCAAGGTCAAACACAATCTTTATCGCAGCTTCCGCGTACGCATCCTTATTAGGATCCGCACGAACCGGCAGGTGTCGCTCCACACCCGTTTTTCGCAAATGATCATTGATGTAGGTCGCCACCCACTCTTTGTCCGTCCGGAATTTCTTCATCGCATTGCCTGTCTGCGTACGAGACCATGCCTGCAGCTCTTCCACTTGCCTCAGCGTCCCCTCCTGCTCCCTTGTCCGTACCCAAAAGTTCTTGATATAGCCAGAGCCGTTGTCGACAAACACATTGCAATACGGTGTCCCTCCATACATAGGAAGCGCAATCTTACCAGTCCCGTCCCCACTCCAATCCTCTCCAGCTCTTTCGCAGACAGTCAAGGAAGCTCCCTCGTAGTTAGAGTGTTGTTTCATCTTAGTTGTTTGACAGGATGTGCAAGAAAGGTCCGCAAACGACCCCTTGCCTTTGAGGTTGATATTGTTCATTCTGACAAACTGTCTTCCCATCGTCTCCCCAAAGTGCCAGACGTCAGGCAAGGATTGTAGGTCAGTTGTCGTAGAGGGTTTCATCGTCGTGTTCCAAAACGCAGCAGACACACCAGGGTACGGGCACTTGCTTTCATCTCGTCCTTTCACCCCTGCTTTCTCCGCTTGCTTAAATGTATACTGGCAGGTGTCCTGATCGAAATCGCCTACCAATATCTGCTTCCCTGGGTCAACCTCAATCTTTTCTTTGGTCACAAAGAAACCGTTGCCCTGCAGTATAATCGCATAGCCTTTCTTTTGCAGTTGCCCCGCCGAGAAGAGCACCACGTTTCCAGGCTATACGTTTCGCCCATTGTCACGTCGCGCGGTTCACCACAGCCATCGACTTCAACAAACGACGCTGTACCCTTTTCCGACGTCCTCGTAGGCCCCGAGATCCCAACCAGCTCCAGGTCCTCGTCCTGTTTATCTCGTAACATCCTGCCATCAGGAACAAGGTGACGGGTCGTACCGCAGTCCAAGAACACCTCGGTCTCCACCACTACTCCCGTCCCCTTCAAACGCCATAAGCCCCATAGGTCGCTCACTGGAACCGCCATCCGTACTCGAGCTTGTCTCCACCCCATTAGGTTCATCCTCATCCTCCAATGCGTCTCGTTGCCGAAGCAAGTCCAGATATCTTTGTCCAGCTTGTTGTACACCATGGAGCGGTGAACCCAAGGACCACACCGACGGGTCACTACCCATCATGTGTGTAGCATTGTCCTCATACTCGTCTTCTTGAGGTGTATTAGGTGGCTTCTTCTCCTCTTCAGGCACCGCATCATTCCCCGTTCTCGGAACCGGCTCCACCTCCGTGAGGTCTCGATGAATTGTAATCACCGTATTAAACTGATCCAAGGTCCCACTGTCCTTGCCCGTCCACCCACTTGCTCACCTTGATGTTGCTGTGGCAGTTGAGCTTCCAGCGAGACCGACTGGGCCTCCTTAACTTCTTTGGCTTCTTCCACGTCCTGAGACGTCCTTTGCCTCTTCTTCTCTGGTGGGTAACTGAACGGAGCCGGATATTGCCTCGCCGTTTCGCGCAATATCATCCTTTGGTTCTCGGTGTCCGCCTCTTCCAAAGCATCCATCAAACCTTCCCAGCTTATCTCCATCCATGGCATTACGTACGGTAGGTTCATCATCAGATCTCGATTGTACCGTGGCATTAGCTCCGTCTTCCCCGGTTTCGGCATTACGTGACAATATCGTAGCTGCTGCATCCTGTTGTAGGCTAAGTCCCCCCTCATCTTGGCCAACGTCGATCCATGGGGTCCAAGCCCTCGAGGCGGAAGCAATCTCCTGTTGTCGTAAACCGCCTGCCACGACGGCTTCACATCATCTTTTTGCGTCCACAAACAAAATATTTTGTGAACTGGGTAATCTTGCTTCTGGCAGGCCTCATCGCAATACACCATCTTGCAACGCCCACATCGCTTCTTCTTTCCAGGCAAGCTACACATCTCGCACTCCTCCGGCATATGCACACCTTCCTCAACAGGCTCGATCTCCACCATGCAAACCACCCATTCTTCCCAATCGTCAGGTGCTATCCGTAGGTTGTACATCCATCGCCAGTATCGTAGCTCATCCAAACTTGCATTGTTGAAACAGGTACGGAAATCCGCGACATTGACATTCCCATTTCTGGTATCCCCGGGCAAGACCGTCTCCGGTGCCCAAGGTACATGAACGGTGCAGGCGTCGCCATGAACGCATGCAGCCTTCTGCCGTCACGCCCCTTTCGCTCCGCACCAACTTCCCTTAGACCTCCCCCATCCGCCGCAGGTGTCAGATAAGCATCATCCATCGTTCGTGGCACCACCATCTTGTCGTTGCTGGTCTGACCGACGCCAAACAAAAACACACCCGGCTGACGCGTAGCCCCACCTTTGCCTTTTTCGCCCCCTTCTTCCGGTTGGAATCCTTGACTGGAGGCGCACTGGTTCTGGTCGCCGTTTGACTCGCTCCCCCGTCACTCTTCTGAGCTCCCGTCGGGGGCAGTTTCCTCCGGTACCTTTCCTTCAAGGTAGAGCATCGTCACCCTTGATGTTCGTGGCCAGGGATCCTACAAGGCTGCGTGCAGGTAAAGTACTTGTGCGGACGCCCACAGTTGTAACACTCAAGTTTCCTACGTAGGTCGCCCCCATCCTTGCCTCGCGCCGCCACCATCGCAATCTCCGCTTTATCACCCTGACGCAGAGACTCATTCGCCAGTACCCTCCTTTCGAAGAGTAGCCGAAACTGATCCCGTCCTCGACGGCGAAGACACCTGATCATCGAGGAACGGTCTCCATAGCTCTTTTTTCGAACACTTACTCAACGCAGTCTTAATAAACTGCATTCTTAGCGTTACACTGATAGGTTCCCCATGATCCTCAAGGAAATCACAATGAGTCTCGAAGTCGCTCATCTGAGCCATCATATCCTCCTTGCAATTAAACTTCCACATACTAGTCAGCGTATTCCGCTTCTGCTTCTGATGTGCTTCGTTGCCTTGGTAGCGGAGCCCCAACACGTTGATCAACTCCTCCGGCCGAAGCGACGGCTCCCTGACTAGATGCCGTACGATTCTCTCCGCGTGTCCCGTACTCTAATCCCTTGTAGAGCCACATTAAAATTTGTGCCCTTCTTGCTACCACCTTTCTCCTTTGAGCAGGTGTTAGGTTTCTCTTACCCTCTTCCGGCTCAACCGGCGCAGCCCGATCTTGAGAGGACGACGCAGGTTGCAATCCCGTGTTCGCCGCCTTCTTGCTCGCCTTCCGGTTGCCAGATCCCTTCACTTCCGTAGCCGCAGCGGCCTCCCTTGCCTCCTCCTCCACTTCCATCCGCCATTGCAGTACGTCCTCCAGGGGCGCAACGTACTCCCAACATTCCACGGACGAGAGGTCGGCTCTGACTTGCGCAAACCAGTCATCCCAGCTCCTTCCTTGGACTCCATCCTTGAAAGCTGGCGCCTTGCCTTGCAGAATCGCAGATGCAGCATCTTCGGCGTAGAAGCACTCATAACCAAATGTAATAAAATCCACCGGTTTATTTAAGCGTAGAGGTCAGGTCTTAGACCGGAGCACTTGGTGACTTGCTAGATTTGGCAAATCTGAGAACTTTAATAACTAGAACTGATTGAGGTAAATAGGCGCGCACCAAACCGCGTGTATGACCTGATCACTGTAATTACGAGTGTCAGAACTAACATCAAATAAATCATGTGTCGGTCCGTCTAATCAATAATAATACCTCAATGTTATAAATACGGTCTATCGAATTATCAATACAATCTAACCGTTATCCACATTGGTATAAAGTAGGCGAACCGATTGCAGTCAAGTGATGGCATGGTATCTATTGAATACCTAACAGGATCCACACTATATTTCGCCTTGTAAACTAATCCAGCCAGCATCTGCCAGATGCGCTCTTGTCTTCGACGTTTGCCACACCGTTGATGGCTCCTGATGCGTTGAAGAAGGCGCTGTCCAAAGAGAGAGGGATGATGAGGCCGCAGTTGTTGAAATAGTTGAGGTTCGATAGGATTTCCTGTCGTACCGAGGTGCGAAGGCTGGGGTTGATAGCGAAGAGCCAAAATGCTGGTTGTGTAGGCCGATCGGAGGGCTTACTACCTGCGCAGTGTTTGGCTGTGCAAATACACCATGGTAAGTGGGGTGTAAGGCATGCTTTGCGTGAGGCTCGGAAGGCAAAGAGGCAATCGGGGAGGTCTTGTCGGGTACCAGCGTCGAAGTTTGGCTCATATTGAAGAAGAGGCATACCCGTACGTTGTCCGATGTCGATCCAATGGGCCATCTTATACCAGAGGTGGCGTTGCCAATCCGGGTCAAGCTTGTCCGTAAGGTAGGCTGTAGCAGCGTTGAGTCCACCAGAGGAGACGCAGCAAATCCATTCCATGTGTGCAAGATGATTGAGCTGTTTCAAAATCTTGAGGCGCATGTCCGTACGTAGATCGGGGTTGATGGCAGCAAGGCGGAACATACCTGGGTAAACAGGCTGCGGGGCCGGTTCAAGGGGAGGCCATTGCGCTTGTTGTCGTTGTCGCGATCGTAGGTGGTTCGAAGACAGTGCAACTTTCGATTGCCTTTTGGACAGCCAACCTACGGGATCCCCTCCTACTAATACTACGTACCCAGTACGAGATTTCCCCGTCTTTAAACAAACCCTGTGAGCCGCATCGGGCCAAACTGTCATGGGTCCTACCGGTCCTGCCTTCCCTACCGCACTATGCTCCTTCTTACTGAACCTACGTACTCTATCATTCTTCAGGTATCGGATGATCTTCCCTAACTTGGCATAAGTCTTCCCCACATCTACAGTCCGCAATACGCTTACAGAATTGAGTGCTTCCTCTATGCGGCCTAGTCATATTGGCTAAAAAGAGTAAACTTCCGACTATCTGTGGAATGGAAAACTGTCTAAGTCTAGCTTACGTGTCCATCGGCATCGGGTCGGTTTTCGATCCGGGTGTTGTGCTGGGCTTGCAATGTTCATACCCGTAAAATTTCACAACTTTTTGAGCGTACTTTGCTGACTTAGAATTATTTCTGACTTTGTTTGAATTATTTCCATACCCTTGAATTCCTTTGCCAATCCGAGTCTTTTGATGGGGAAATTCAACTAAAGTCTCTCGCAAAATCTATCATAGGCTTGTTTGTTAGGTGCCATGAAAATGAGATCGTCTACATGAAAGACACCTACTATTCCTTCACTTAAGCTCACTCCTTTCTCCATAAACATGCATCGGTCGGATTGAAGTGTTATGAAGCCTAACTGTCTGAGAAGCCCGGAAAATATGTCATACCAGCGCTCCCCTGCCTGGGGCGCGCCGTATAACGCTTTGACGACCTTCCATATCATCCCTACTCTCCCTATCAAGGATGCACCATGAGGTGGGCGAGCTTTCATGGCGTCTATCATGTCGGCATTAAGATAGGCGTTTTTGAAGTCTACCCCGTACAGTCTCCTACCATAACTGACTGTCATCTTGCATAACAGCAAAACTGATCTGTGGTTAGCACATGGTACATAAAGCTGTTCAGGATTATAACTTATACCCGGTTGCAATTGATCTCCCCTTAAGGAATAACGTGACTTGACGAACCGTAGTCCATCTTTGTCCGTTTTGACCTTATGCACCCAAGTTGACTCAACTATCTTAACTCCGGCTTTCCTAGCCTCGCTTTCATCTACCCATTAGTAGGTCCTGAACTCCGCTATAGAACGTAAATCTTTATCTAACCCTGGAAGTTTCCGGGGCGCCGCGATCGGTCTGTTGTTTGCCATCTATATAACTCCATGTTAGTGAGTTGAGTGTAGCTGAGGAGGTAGGATTAGCAACCCAAGCTGGGGGTTGATAATTCAAGTCCTCTCCCTCAGCTACACAGCGTAAATTTCCGAACATATCAAGAAATTCTTTCGCTATTTCCATTAACTTTTTTCGTTTGGGTAATTCACTACTGCTGGTGGTATGTCTGTTGCTGGCTGTTCTAAGTCGATGAACGAAAAATAAGCGCTTTGTTTTGCGTGATAACCACAGTAGTCATCATAATGCAACCTATCTGCCATTCTTTGAGGCGACCCGAAAAGATGAGACCCCAAACGAACTTTGCAAGGTTATCCCCGAGAAGTTTTCCCACAACATTGTTTTGTGCTAGAAATTCTCTGAGCCTGGCTACTCTTGCTTGTTGTTTTGGATGTTGTTGTTGTTTGTGGGTCTCTTTGTGTGTCTTTCTTCTCTTTTTCTTTCTTTGTTGGTTGGTTGTGTGGACGTGGAGTGTTGGTCAGTGATGGTGTAGATACACCTATTTCCCTACCTACCAATGTTTTGGTCACACTCTTATCTTGGTGTGATGTTTGTTTTTGTTCGTTCTTGTTCTCTCTCTGTGGGGGTCGAGGCATGAGCAAAGAAGGCACCGCAGCAATAGGTGTAGGCAACGAAGGCAGTGAAATTGTTGTCTTATCACGTTAGCCCTCTGTACTCCCTGTACTGGTATACGTGATTTAGATTCGTTGTTGTGTGTTGATGTCATGGGGCAGGCAATAGTATGATGGGAGGTGGAGCAGGTGCATCACCCTCATCATCACTCTCATTAACTAGCTCACCACCACCACCATGCAAAACAAACACAGTCCCTTCAAACAAATCAACGTCTTCCTCTTCCCCTTCTTCTTCCTCACCTATTCCTTCTTGACCGTCTACCTGATCTAAGGCTATGTCCTCTAGCACCGTAACTCTCTCTTCAACGGGATCATCTCTCCCGTTCTCTTCACCCTGTGCTAACACCAATGTCTTGGCTCGAGGGCATTGAGCACGATTGTGTTTTTTGCCCTTGCATCGGGTGCAATGCAATTTTGGGCACGTCGCGCGCCAATGGTCCTTTGCCCCACACTTATAGCAACCACCTTTCTCTTCCTCACCCTCGCTCTCCTTAGCTATGAACGTTTCTTGCGCCGGTCTGCGAGTGAGTGTGGAGGTGTTGGGTTTGTGAGTTATCTGCCTATTTTGGTTGCCACGAGATTCCGGACCTGAGTTTAGACGGAAATTTTGCCAAATTTGGCGGATGACTCTCTCCACCTCACGGTGGTTCAGTCAGTCCTCGCGTCCGAGTTGGTATACCATAGTATCCAATTCCGCAAAAACTGTGTGTTTCTTGAATTTCATCAGAAGGAAAGATGAAAAGAATTCGCCCGGAATTTTACCCCCGTAATCCAGCTGAATGCATTCTTCCAGAT
The DNA here is from genome assembly GCA_019918135.1 of Paulinella micropora. NCBI lineage: Eukaryota > Cercozoa > Imbricatea > Euglyphida > Paulinellidae > Paulinella > Paulinella micropora. The sequence goes on along the minus strand of WBZZ01006721.1, from coordinate 50,812 downwards.
ATCTATTTCTATCCAACCACAACTCAATGTCCCCTCTTGGTAGGATGAAATTAAAACAAGCATGCGTTTTGTCATTCCTGCTGCGTTGGCACCCCCATACCGGCGCTTGACAAGCACCATCGTGCGTATAGGGTTGCCATCGTAGACTGTCATGCATAATGCGATGAGTGTTGGATACTTGAATGCAACGGAAACGTAAAGACTTAGCTTTCGCATGGCCTTTGCGTATTCTTTGCGTTCTTTTAACTTACGTCTTCTCGCCCTTCTTTCTTTCTTAGACCTACTTCGCTCTTTCGGTCTCGTGCGTGCATCTTGGCTCTCTTTTGGTTTAGAGGCCTCAGCGTCTGTTGCTTTCTTACCCGTGTCAGGGGATGGTGTCTTAGACTTTCGTTCTGTACCTGATGCTGAGTCACTATCGCTAGTGTCTGATTCTGTGCTACTGTTCATCAACTCTAAAGGCTGACTCATCCCACGGATGTTTTTCTTCAGCTTTCTCGGGATGTTTTGCAATAAAACTTAATATGTCTCCTAGTAGCTGAGAGCTGTACGAGGTTGCTACCATCTTAAACGTGAATTCCCAAGTTTGATACCGGTCCTCAACGACCTGTTCAAGCTCTGGAATGCTGTTTACATGGTTTTTCTTGCCCGTCTTCTTGCATGCAAGGCTCATTAACCGACAGAGTTGCAAATCTTCCGAGCAGGAAGACCTACTGGCTGACGGACAATGGTACTTGCCGGATTAAAAGGTGATTTGCGCAGAGGGTGTGCAATACCGTGAAGCAATTGACCACACTCTATAATCAATAACTAGACAAATAACTAGACAATACTAGCGTCCCAGTATTACTATTCCGTTATATATTCCAAGTGTTTACAGTTCACTTTTGCAGTGTGTTTACCTTTTAATACTGAATACAAACAGTGCTGCTTGAGCACAAGAACTACGATTCCTATCCGTTCACTCTAAAGCTATCCGTTCTACAAATGGTTGGTCTACAGAGGACCATCTCTATTTTTTATAAAACTATAATGTCTAGAAGGGATGAATTGTGGATTGTGCCACTGTAAGTTGCACATCATTCCCGTACTAGCAGTAAATATGGTAATATGTTGGCAAATAGCAAGGAGGGCCGGCAGAGAATAGGTTTACGTGAATTTGCCATAAAAGACAAATCCAGTAACGGATATTCTCGGTAACGGTATATCTCCGACGCGAAGTTGTGCTGGAAGTTGTGCTCAGAGTTGTGCTCAGATGAGCTCGAAGATGAACTCGATGACGAGCTCGATGATGAGCTGTATGTTGGGCGAGGTGTTGCATCCGACACTGCGTCCCATGGAGTGAAGGTTCGCGCCAAGAGCGGGAAGGGCCAGTGAATCTGTAGTAGTCGTAGTGTGGGAAATACATGTTTTCCACAGATCGCCAGCTGATTAAAGTTCCGTTATCGTTGCGTTCCGCTTTAAGTGAGGATGAGAACAAAGAAACTTGAACGAGTTTAGTGGCCCAGACATCCGAACTCGTCGGAGTGTGATGGAGGGGGAAAAGGTCTAGGCTCAAATATTCAGTACTCAAGTTTCCGAAAACACTAACAGTTGGCGGCTCTGATGAACTACTCAGAACTCAGAACAGCCGCAACGAAAAACTTGAGGACTGAAAACAACATTAAAAAACACCTCCACCATTTGAGCCTTAGAGATTCCCCGACCCCCCCACAGCCTTCTGTTCGGCCACCTACTCAGCCATCCTCGCGCCCACGTAGAGGCGAAAACAAGCCGAAGACCAACGCCCAGCGCGCATGATCGTAGAATCCGAAGCGCCCAGCGAAGAGACGTGCAGCACCGCCACGACGAGGAGAGATCCCGTTGAAACGACCACCTGTTGCAACTCCGGCCTTCTGTAGAAGATCGCGCGCGGTATTAACTAAAGTGGAACGATCGAGCGGCGAGTTATCAGCAAGGCGAAAGTAGGGATAGTTCCCAGCCAGAGGGAGCTTGAAGGCGTCTCGACTCGACTCGAAGTGCTTCATCCAGGCATGCGGGCAGATCATCGGGTTGGCCTGTTCTCCGAGACCGACCTCGCACCCTCGACGGAATGGATCTTGCTTGGCTCTAGGGTAACCATAATGAGGCTCATCTCGTCGACCAAGCGTAACTGTACAAAAGAATTAACGAGGAAGCGGCAAGTAGTGAGCGATCCGGGCGCCACGAGTTCGCCCACGCGGAACAGACCGAAGAAGCCCCAGACGGCAACCGTGACTACTGTGATCCAGAGGTGACGGGTTGACCTAGGGATGCTGCGGCTTTTGATGGCATTGAGGGTGTAGCTCGCCATGGCTTCAAGCATCGGAAGCTCGAGGGTGAGGCGATTGTCCAATTTAGTACGCTTGCTGCGCTTGATGCCCCTCCAGGCCATCTCGACGAAGTGATTGTCTGTGGGATCTTCCAAGCCCAGCCGGAGGCAAAAGTCACGGATCTCGTACATGTAAACCTTACAAGTTGAGACCGACATGAATTGGCTCAACCAAATGAGAAAGAGGACGATGAGCACCGGATCCGGCTGCCACCAAATAGGACTCCAGAGCTCCGTAGAGTAGGGCTGGCAGAACTTACGCAGCTTGCGGATAGCAGAACTGTAGGAAGCACTGGTGCTATAGGACACGGAGCAGGCCATGACTTCTACCGCCGACTTGACCAACCAGGGGACTTCGGTCACAGCTGAAGAAGACGCAAAGAAGGCCCGGACGGGTTTAACTTGGACCAGGTTGCGGTCGCTTGAGTTATCTGCGCACGGGCCAACATATCAACAATGTGAATACGCTCACGAGGTTCTTGTGAGGCGGAAAGAGAGACGCCAAGGATAGACAACTTCGAAGTCCAAGAGTCGATCAGACTCTGAATGTTCGGCCGGGGAGAATAGCACGAGTTGATACAATGAGCGGCCGGAGCGCAGTCGGTGACGATGTGGAACTGCCGGAAACCCAGAGCGACAGCAAACTCATGGGCTGAAGCGTAACTATGCGCTGAAGAGCTCGCGCATAGGAGACGAAGCGATCAAACTCTCAGACCGGGGGAGGGCTAGCTCTTCGTTGGACCAACAGTGAGAGGAGAAGACGCCTTTGGACCGAAAGGGGGCCATGACAACGGCACCTCTACCCCACTGCGAACCATTGACATGACAAAAGTTCGCATCGGTCCAAAATGTGCACTTGGCGGAGTCATCGACCCACGTCATTGACTCTTTGTTGTACTCCCCCGTCTTGAGGAAATCGGAGAGGGGGAGGCGGAAGTTGGAGTCGAGTAGAAGCTTGCGGGCCCACCCTGATGCATGGCAGGCTCTGGCACTGAAGCGGCCACCCTTGCTACCCGATTTTGACATTGCGTTGAAAGCGATGTGCAAATTACCAACAGCCGGTCGAAGATAAAAAAGCATTTGCGAAACGAAACACAGAAGAACCAGGAGCCGTTCGAAGGACTTCACCGAATAGAAGCCACCGCGAGCAATCTTGGCCAAGGCGTCCAAAACGATGGTATTTTTGTCGCTGGGAAGCTCCACAAACCAGTAATCTTTGCGTGTGTCTTTGTGCCACCCAAGGGCACGGAACGACTGGCAGATGAACTCTTCGTGCCATGGGATGCCAAGGAGCATCGAAAGACTGACGAATTCCGCCCACAGCGCTCTAGCCTGTTTCCAGGACTTACAGACCACGTCGCTGTTGTCTACGTAAAGCTTCATGGGGATGGACTTGAAACCGAAGACGGACTCAAGGATCCTAGCGAAGTGGTTCCAACCATCGGCAGCGCAGACTCCACCAAACCCCGGTACCAGAAGAACGAAGTATAGGGTCTCACCAGTGGGTGTCTGCACGCAGACACTTGCTGCCAAAATAGGGAAGGGAGCAACGGGGTCTGGTTGTACGCAGACATGATGTCTGCCCCAAAGACAACACAATCAGGGCCGGCTTGAATGATTCTAGCCATCTGGTCATCGTGGGTGTAGTATTCCACCCCGTCGTCTGTCCTGGGGCAGAGCTGGTTGAAGGAAAGAAAACGGGGGAAGGAAAGGTCGTTGATGAGTCTTTTCTGCCCATTTTCCGGGTGCCACTTGTCCTTTGGAATTGCATGCTTACGCGTGACAATAGCTTGGTGACGGCAACTGCGATTAGGGAAAGGGACCCGCTTGAATGGACCGGCTACGAAGCCCTTCTTGACAGCCTTCATGTTGGCCTCGTAAATTTGCCGATTGTCTTTTTCAGAAAGGGCACCAACAAGCGAATAATCACGTAGAAACTCGCCTGTGCCTCTGTAGAAAGTGTCTGTGCCCGTCAGAAAACTCTTGAGCCAAACGGACGCTTTTTCTGGTAGACAGAGCTTCGCAAGATGTACGAGCTCGTCTACATTGAAAACCGGCTTATAAGGTTCGATTGAGCCGTCCCAGAGAGGGAGCACTTCTCTTTTGCCAGGCTGAAACCTTCTGTCACCTTCCTGACAACCGAAGAAGTGAATGCTCCTACCTCTACCCCTTGGGAATCTAAAGTCTACAAGTGCAATCCCACCCGCATGTATGCCCCGGGACGAGTCACGTACGAACCAGACATGCGTGGCGTTGGGAGCAAAGCACTGCAGCTCCACCTTGCCTTGAAATCCGATCAAAGCAACCACTCTGGCTTGACTCAACCTAGGTATAAAAGAAGAAAGAGATGAAGAAGGACAAGGAGGAATGACGAAGGACCAGAAAGGGAAGTCATGCCACCAGACATTCCCACTCTCCAACTCAGACAAAAGAGAAGGGAGGGAATCAAGGGACACAACCCCAGCTGACAACAGTTCAAGAGGCAAGGAGTGGGAGACTTGAAATCCCATTGCCATTTGAAGGGTTAAAGACCTTGGACAGAGGAAGAGAGCGAACCCAAGCGCCCACCTCTTCCTCAGCCTCAATTTTGGCGATATCCCAAATCCACCTAGGGAAAGGGAAGAAAAAGGAAGCAGAAGTGAGAGGAGGAGAAGCAGAAGGGTTTGAAGGGACCGTGATGCATTGCAAGCCCTTCTGTTCAGCACACAGCACCTGAGGCTGCTGAGCAGAAGCATTATGGTGACCCACCAAGGGGGAACTACAAGAAGAGAGAACATAGGGAGAAGAAGAAATGATGAAGAAGAAGAATGAATGTGTTGTTGTTGTTGCTGAAGTAGTGGTTGTTGTTGTTGTTGTTGTTGTTGTGGTTGTTGTTGTGGTTGTTGTTGTGGTTGTTGTTGTGGTTGTTGTTGTGGTTGTTGTTGTGGTTGTTGTTGTGGTTGTTGTGGTTGTTGTTCTTGTTGTTGTTCTTGTTGTTGTTGTTCTTGTTGTTGTTGTTATTGTTGTTGTGGTTGTGGTTGTGGTTGATGTTGTTGCAGTTGTTGTAGTTGTTGTAGTTGTTGTAGTTGTTGTAGTTGTTGTAGTTGTTGTTGTTGTTGTTGTTGTTGTCGTTGTTGTAGTGGTTTTTGTTGTTGTTGTAGTTGTTGTTGTAGTTGTTGCAGTTGTAGTTGTAGTTGTTGTAGTTGTTGTTGTAGTTGTTGTTGTTGTTGTAGTTTTTGATGTTGTTGAGGAGAAGAGGTAGTAGAGGAGCACGAAGAAGAAGCACTAGGGGAAGATTGAGAGAGATAAAAGGCAGAGAAAAAAGAAAGGGGAGGTGAAGAAGGACAAGTACCAGAAGTAGGTGACACTTGTATTATAGGAAAAGAAGAATGAAGCACTAAAGCTTTTTCAGAAAGGGCAGAGCTAGAAGGGAGACGACAGTCTATTGCTGAAGAGGAGCTCTGACTAACAATTGGACTAGTGGAAGAAGAAGGAGAAGAGGTAGAAGCAATTGAGCAAGCTGTTGGCAACTGAAACGAAGACTGGAAAAAAGTGGTGTCGGTGGGTCCAGCTGTTAGTGCAAGTGGCACCGAGGCCAGAGTTGTAGTCCAACGGGAGTCGAAGTGAGAACTAAGGTTGCTGAAAAGCGAATTGCCAGACTGAGAAACTGCAACGTTGGTCGTGTGCTCGCGACCACCTGGATCCCAAGTTTTGCGAGCCTCTTCAGAAATAGAAAGGGCAGTGGAAGAAGAAGTCCCACCTGAGGGGACTTGCCAATGATTGACCCTGAGAGCTACTTGCTCCACTGAAGTGCTTTCACTCTCAGGGCTCCTTCACTTTCCGGCCTTCCGTTTGCCCCATTTCCCATTGTCGCCGTCTGGGCAATCTGCACGTTTGTGGACTCTGTTGCCTGGACACACTGGACACTGATGTAGGAACCGGCAGTCATCCTTGTAGCTGCAGTCTAGGCCGTCTGCCCAGTTGAAGAAAACTTTCCTTGACTTCTGATTCTGCTGTCTCGCCTGGTTGCTACCACGTGTGTTGTTGGCGTTGCGAGGAGACTTGGAGGTGCCTTGGTAACTTGATTGGTTGGATGTCGGGGAAGAAAAGACAGGTTCGGAGATAGCCGTGGCAAGAACAAAAGGGAGGGTGCCCTTGTGCCACTGTCCCAATTTGCTCCTGCCACGAGTTGTTTTATCCCATCTCATTACTGAAGACAAGCTGTTTTTCCTCACAAGCAACTCCAAGTAACGATAATGTTCCCACATGTCTTCTGCATGTTAGGGGTGGTGTTTGGAGTACAACACGAGCTTCCGAACTAAATCTAAAAAGGATTCAACTGTGACTGACTTCGGCTCCGACTCGTAGGCCTCGCCGATGAGGGCCTTCTTCTTCGATGGTAGGAGCTCTTTAAGGTTAACGTATTCTTTGCCCAACTTGATCTTCTTCAGCACGTCAAAGTCTACGTCTTCTGAATCCGGCAGGCTTTGAAACTCTTGTATCAACTCTGCTTTCTCCCCTCCGGACTTTGCATAGCTAAAGCCTAGAGCTCCGATGAGAGAATCGGATCAGAGACCTTTATCTTCTGCCGCTTCCTTGATCCTACGTTCGAGCTCCTCGTTCGCTTCCTGCAGTTCGTTTAGGACGGATGCGTCAAATTGAACTTTCTTTCCGCCTCTGGCGACCAGACGGGCTTTCAAAAGTCTTTCTTTGAGTTCTTCCTGCTTCTTCAGAGCATTGTCAATGTCTGTGTTGAGAGTGCTTTCTTTCGAACTGTTTCTTGGTTTATTTCAGTGGGGGCTGTCTTTTGCCCTCTTTCGGATCATCAAGTACTGCCTCGTCTTTTTTCTTAACTAGCTCAGACTGGACCACGAATGGCCACTCGAAAGCCTCGTTTACAATTTGAGTAGCGAGAATGAGAGAGACAACCGGCTTTGTCGAATTTCTTTTGATTTCCTTCGAGTCATCGAAGTAATCTTTGTACAGTTTGTGTAAACTCGGAGCGCTGTATAGGTTCTCAAGATGAGCAGCAATAGCTTTAGCTTTTTGTTTGTTTGCTGCATTTGTATCACTGCTGTTGTTGTTCCCCAAAATGCCATTCACATCGCGGATTGACTTAATAAAATCCTCGCGTGAGACATTGACATTGAGAGGAATCTTAGTGAACTGAACCGTGACAGCTTCGTCTGAAATTAAATCCCAAATGATTTCTCCGGTTGCGTTGAGGTATTTCCATTTCTTGGAATCATCCTGCACTCGTGCTAGACCGCGCGGAACTTGGACAGACCATTCGTTCTCTTCCGCTTTGAGGCTGAGAGTAATATGCTGCTCGGTAAGATTCGTTACAACGCCCGCAATTCGAACCGTCTCGGAATTTTTCCCAAATCTGTCGAATAAATCGCTGTCTGCCACGTGATAGGCTGCTAGCGTCGAAGCAATACAGCCAACTTTGAGTTTCTTTGTTACGGTAGGCATTAAAGCGACTCTCTGACTTCTCTGACGATCTTCCCAACTTTCCAACCTAGGCCTAACCAGACGCCGGAAGAAACACGCGCCGGCTCCGCTGGCGCGTGAAGCCGCGCCGACCGGTCTGGCGCAAAAACCGAAACGCCTCAAACGGAACTTTAACGGCGGTTAATTCCGGGCGAAGCCCGGAACAAACCAGTAATTAAATTCGTTTCTCGGCGGCGGGATCTGGTAGGTTCCACGTCCGTCGTCTGCTGTTCTCAGCAACGCTCGTTCCACCCGAGGGTGTAACAATCGGTTGATAGGATTCGGCCAAATTGCATTGTCTGGCTATAGGCCTTGGCAACTGATCATTTGTCTCGGGATCCAGTAACCAAGGTGGAGGCATTTGGGGTGTGTACCAGCGATGCAGACAGGCTAACGTTGGAAAGTAGTTGGAGTAGATTTCCTTGACAATCCACAGGTCTCCATCCGTTCCACGAGTGGGTCTAGTAGGGCGCGTGGACTCGGTTGGGGGTACCCACATGTCCGGTACTGGTCGAACTCGATGGTAGGTCTCGGGATGAGGAGCGCCTTCGCTTACGACAGCCGATGGAGTGGCGAACTCAACTCGCTTAAGGAGTAAGGGATTACCGATGCGTGCGCGGTCGGTTGATGTGATTGGTCATGGCTCAAATACTTGAAGGGCACTGAGGTTGAACTCATCCAGGCGACCGCGTCCGACGATGTGCGACACATTGGCGCCCGAGGAATCATTGGCATCTGCATGTGCGTCTTCTGATGGCGAAGTAAATCGGGGACGGGTTGGATATGTCTGTCCGGGGTTGGCGGTTCTGGGGCCGGTCTTGAACAGGGAGAAGACGCGGGGCCAACTGAGGACTTCCTTTCCCGAACTGGTGTTGATCTGCAGGCTTGACGTGACGTCAATGAGGTCGGCAGCGCAGGTATAGGGGTCGCCGGTGCATTCTGAAGGCTGCGCCTAAGGTACGCACCCGTTGCTGCTGTAACCGAGCATTCGGCAATCATAGGCGGCCTCATTCCTTGTGATGATGAGGCTGATGATGACGGAGCCAAAGATGGTCCGGCCGGTGGCGCAGCGGCGACGGCCGTGGATGGCGAAGCCAAAATCGAAGAGGATGACCATGATGCAGATGATGATGACGACGATGATGAAGCTGCGTAGCTTAGAGATCGTCGTGTCACTGAGGGCTTACCTTGGGATTGAGCGAGTTGTGCTCGTACCAATGCGTCTTCTCTTTTCATGGCCGAATCTAACCACCACTGAGTCGAAGGCATTCGGATGCTCGAGAAGAAGGTGTAGGCTGTCATTGGTGTATGGACGAGCTCGTAGAAGGAGTAGCGGTAGCAGCGGCGGAAGGGGCCGGTGACTCTTCTGAGCTTGGAGATGCTTCCAACTTTTGTCGCTTAGAGGATGGCGGCGGTGTGCGTTTATTCTCCAAGTGCTTTCCACGAGCGCGGATGGTGATGTTGTCCTTCTGCGCCAGTGAGGGGAGGGTGACTTCGTCGTCGTCGCCTTGTTCGCTCTCCATCTCGGCTAGCTCGACTACCTCTACTTTTCCTTCTTCTTTCTCCTCTTCTTTGATGAACGTCTTGCCTTCTTCGTCGGCTTCTTCGTCGGCCTCTTCATCCTCTTCCTCGTCGCGTTCGTCCCATCCAATGCTGAAGTTCATAGGTGCTATTTTACATGAAGACATGAACAGGTTGACTTGGCGACCGTAGAGGTGGGCATTCGAAGTAGACAGGAGGTCGTGGGTGTCCGAAAGGAGTTGCATTTTGGGACGACGGTCGATGATTTTGTGGAATTTGACTATCTGATAGGACGTCTCCCTCGCTAGCGTTGCGGGGCGGAAGTCGTAGCTAACCGTGGCCAGTTGTAAATCACCGACTTGAAGTGGCGTCTCGAAGAGGTGGAACTCCGTCTCGTAGACGATTTGCTTGGAAGGCGGCTTCAGGGGCATGTAGTCCGTGAGCCGGATCGCTTGTGCGTCGTCGATGGAGAGGTTGGGCTGGCGCGACCTCGTTGACAAGAAGCAAGTTCATACCGTCTGGGAGGTGGCTCGAGATGTTAATCGTGATGGCATGAAGTGGAGACGTCGGGGTGGCAGAGACGAATAGTTCAATGCCTTCAGAGAGGGTAGCATCAATACCCACGGATGGGCGTGCGTCGACGGATGGGAGCGACACGATCTCAAGTCCTTGGTGTATTACCCAGTCGGGGAGGGCTACGCCTTTGCAGTTGCATGCCGAGTCTAAAACGCATGAAGTCTTACCGATGATGTCTTCTTACGGGGATAGGCGCAAAGATTTGCGTACATAAATGCTCCCGCAGACAACCGTCGGAATTGTAGAGATGCGAAGTAGACGTCGAGACTCTTGCAGCGACGATCGTGTCGTCATGTGGAAAGCCGGGGCTCCTTACGCGTGGCGGCCGAGGATGGCTTCCAGTTGCAGTGTTTACCCTCATCTTGACAACGTTGCTGGCGGAGCTTGCATTGTTCAAGTGAATGCTTCGGGGTCTGATCCGGCTTGAGGAACTGGTTATGTTCCTTGCAGTAGGAGCATGGGACTCCGGTGAAGGGTGGACGCTTTGGTGAAGTCGGGGCGGACTTGGAGGCGGCCGTAACCATCGACGACTTCTTCAGAGGGATGGCGATCGCGTTCGCACCATTGAGGAGCGGGCGCGTTGCAGTCTTCTTCGTAGTCGGGAATGGCTTGTCCGTCTTAGTCCGCTTGTTGGGGCGTCCACGATCCGGTGATGCAGCCGGTTGGGCCATCGACATGGCCTCAGGACTCAGCTTTGCGCTTCTGACGAGGAGGGCGTTTGGGCTCCTTGTTTTCCTGCTGCGTCTTACGCTGTCTGTTCCTCTGGCGGGTGTCGACCTTGACAGTTGAGTCGCGGGCGGAGGCAGAAGGCGTCGGACGAGGAGGGCGCTCACGCAGTCGCTTGTGTGTGACGGCCGACGAGGGCTTCGTAATACTTTCCATCCAGAGCCAATATTAAATAATCTTCCATGACGTGGAGGTCGAGGGAGTTGGTACAGGGTAGAAGGTCAGTGAGGTCGCGGGGCCATGCTACCAAGTACGTTGAGTATCTCGGCAGCGTACCGAGTCCATCGATCACGTTCCATGGGGGTGAGCATCCGGGACACATCGCGGAGTTGATTGAAGTCGGCTGTCTGGTAGCCAGCTGCATGGGCCGTTTCGTAGCTTGTGATGCAACGATTTACATACCCTGCGAGGCTTTCCTTCTTACAGCGTCTAAGTTTGAGGGCTTGCATAGCTGGTCGCTTCGTGTCTCCCTTGTTCAGACGTCCCTTGAACAACTCCATGAAATACTCAGCATGTACGGGATGGCATACTGGGCTCGTTACATTCGTGCTACTGACGAACGCACCCGCGTTTGCAGTATGCGTCCATGAGGGCCATTGCGGTTTTGTCTCCCCACTTGTGCACCGTGTCGATGATGCGGTTGCATGCCAGAAGCATTGACAAGTTCTCTCTCTCTCTCTCTCTCTTCTCTCTCTCTCTCTCTCTCTCTCTCTCTCTCTCTCACACACACACACACACACACACTCACACACAGACACACACAAACACACATTCAACTGCAAATTGAATGCAAGTTCGCGGGCTTGAGTTGCGACGTCAATGCTCGGCGAGATTGCCGGACGCATCATCACGAAGAGGGATCGAACTCGAGTCATCATGTGCAACGTGCGGGGTCGTACACCTGCAAGGGTGGCCGATCGTAGGATTCTTCCTGTCGACGATGATGAGGGGGACTCGTTGCATGTGGATGGCGGGGGTGGTGTGGCCGTCACAGGAGAGCCACTCGCAGTCGAAGGGGCAGGGGTTTGAGTCACGATCGCCGTGCTGGACGATGGGTCAGCTGACGAGCCTGAAGACGAACTCGACGTTAAGCTCGATGTTGAACTCGAAGATGAGCTTGATGATGAGCTCGCGAGGGCCGGAGTCATAGCTGTTGCATTACCGGTTGTTGCTGTCTCAGGGGCCCTACTTCGGTCCTCCGCGGAGGGGTTCGTACCACCCGCGAGCAGGGTCGGGTAAGCTTCTTCCGCAACGGAGAAGAGAGGGCTCAGCGTGATTCTACTACCTTGCAATGTCGTACCCAGCGAGATGCGAGGCGTTGGGCGTGCCGGTGTCGATGCAGTGGGGGTTGAATCTGACAAATCAGTCGAGGTTGCCGTCTGCATTGCAAAGGTCGGTAGAGGTCCAAGAGGGCCAAGTATCGGTCGATATGGCGACGCAAAAGCTGGGTCAGACATGGACAGTGCTCGACTGACCAACGGGGCAGGTGGGAGTGCTGCCAGGATGGATGCCAGCGATGGATGCGGGTCACGCCAGGGCAGGGGTGTCGCTCCTCTTGCTAGATTACCAGGGCGGGCAAACGGATCGACAGGGGTGGTCGAAGGTACCCTACTGATGGGGGCCAATGTTGTTGCACCTACGGGCATCGCAACTGGGGTAAATGCCAACGATGGAGTGACTACAGGGGACGATGTTGCAGCAGATGATGGTACAGCTGGGGCGGTGGGGATTGTCGGTGGGTAAGTAGGCGGTGCAGGTCCCAAAGGAATACTTCCCAGGGGCCTGTTTGTTAGGTGCTATGAAAATGAGATCGTCTACATGAAAGACACCTACTATTCCTTCACCTAAGCTCACTCCTTTCTCCATAAACATGCATCGGTCGGATTGAAGTGTTATGAAGCATAACTGTCTGAGAAGCCCGGAAAATATGTCATACCAGCGCTTCCCTGCCTGGGGCGCGCCGTATAACGCTTTGACGACCTTCCATATCTTTCCTACCCTATCAAGGATGCACCATGAGGTGGGTGAGCATATATGGCGTCTATCATGTCGGCATTAAGATAGGCGTTTTTGAAGTCTACCCCGTACAGTCTCATACCATAACTGACTGTCATCTTGCATAACAGCAAAACTGATCTCCCTTCGGCTGCAGCCGGTACGGGTTGCTCTGGGTTTTCCTTCGCCTCGGCCGTTTTGTCTCGGTGCTTGGGCGGGACCCGTAGAATGTGTTCTAGCTTTTGCACAGCTTCCGTCATCGTTTCATTACGATTTGGCGTGGGGTTGAATCGCATCAACCGCCGTACGTGCACGACCAGCGTCTTTCCCTTTCATTGTATTCGGTAAGTCAAAGCCCCTACCTGTTCTACCACAGTGTATAGACCCTGCCACATCAAAAAGAGTTTGACACTTACCAAATTGGTTACCTGGGGTACATACAGAAAGACTAAGTCCCCCGCATGGTATTCCCCCGACTCATACTTGGTTTTGATCGGCGCCTGTTGGTTACGGTTGTGAGCCTCTTCGGCCTCCCGTGCCTTCATGACATAGTGTCTGGCTTCTGCCATGACTCGTAGGCGACAGGCCATGAGCTCATCGTGCTCTAAGAAACCCCCTTCCGGGAGGTTCGGTAACACCAACTCCTCCAGAATTCTCAAGTTCTGTCCGTATACT
>WBZZ01006721.1:30000-32500 GCA_019918135.1 Paulinella micropora | reverse complement strand
GCTCTATGGCACTCTTCACGGCAGACCACATTCCCATGCTCTCGTGTCTGTCCAAGGGAACCAAAGCAGCTGCGGATGAAGACGACCACCAAGCGGACGTCAACCACATCTTGTGTTTGATCGCTAACTCTTGTTGCAAGATGATCAAGAGTCACAAGTGTGGCAACAAACCAGGCGCTGAGCTGCTGTGCGCCCGGGCTATGGTTGGCGCTTTGGTCTTGTACGATCTTATTCAGACAAAGGGTGGAAGCGTATTCAAGAGCAAGTTAGACGTCCGTGCATGTGTTGCATGTTTGAAAAAGGACATGGAGGGCACAAACGACGTCGCTATGCTTCTTAATGCTATTCGATACTCCACCCAGAGCTTCAACTCCGCTCCTACCAGTATCCAAGATATGTTCGATTGATTTCTTATCCCTTAGGTCGATGGATATGTTAAGCCTTCGCTTGATTTAGGTCGATGGATATGCTCAGCTTTCGATAATTGCTGGCCTGGGGCAGCGGCGAGAAGCCGCCACGATCAGTGCCGCTGTTTGTCATTTGAATACCTTGAAAGCGTTAGAATCAGACGAGAAATCTTTCGCTGACTCACAATTTTATATATTACATTTCATTAAATTCCAAGTTTGCCCAATAGTCTGTATAAGTCGCTCTAACTGTCAAATACCTAATAGTAATTCAGTGGCCCCGATAGTTACTGCATTTACATAAACACTTTTTACACAAGCACTGTTTTGTGAGTTTGGATACAACCGCAAGTGGTATTAATATATAATTACACTACGAACTCTCTTACAATGTAAGCTGCTCAGAGGTGCTCTCCGCCGGTTTATTCGTCCCCCGGGCGTCCCCGGTCAACTCACTCACCAGCTCTAATCCTTACTAGTTACTTTGATTATCAGACTGAGCACTTTAACGACCGGCCAAAATCATTATCATTGACAGTCATTTCACTTTTTTGGGCGGCACGTGAAGTTAGAATCTCCTCTGCACTGCGTTTCGACAGAAGTTCTCTAACTGGCTTTTTCTTTTACGCAAACACTTTTTTTTGTTAGACTCATATTGCTGTTGACATTCAAGACAACAACAAAAATTAGTTTTTCATTTTTGTGTCAGATTTTCATTTTTGTGACAGTTTTTCATTTTTGTGACAAAAATTCAAATTTTCAAATTTAACGGTAACATTTCGCGAAAATTTACGATATTTTGCGGACGAATATAGCAGTTAATTTGAAAAATTCAAATTTTCACCCAAAATCAAAATTCCAACCAAAACTGAAATTCCAACCAAAACAGAAAAATCAATTTTTTTTGTTGTCTTGAATGTCAACAGCAATATTGATATATTATTAATAATTAGGTTCAACTGAGACAGTACGGCCCGGCATATGTAATGCGTGTCGTAAGAGCCATTACGTCTTGACTAGCCTCCTGTGAGGAAAATGAATACCAATCGTGCCCGGCATTCAAATGAATACACACACGGCTGTCATTTGATCTCAAAATTCTTCCGACTCGGAGAACAGGGTAGGTACGGATTATGCCGGCCCACCCGGCATATAATAATGGCATTACTCTATGTTCCGGTCTGTCTGTTTACCTTGGCTTGGAGAGTACGGAGTCCCTTCTACGTTAGTTAGGTAATACAAGTCGTTAGATAGTTGTTATGTTATTAAATATTGAGTCACTGTAACAACACTGAGTCCAGTACATCAATGTATTACAATATATTTTCCAGCTCATAAACATCAAAATTGAAAAAAAAAAAAAAAAAAAAAAATGCTAGCGACCGGAGTTTTTACGCTACGAACCTTAAACCAAGAGGAATATTCCTCTTTTTTCCCTGGGGAAAATGGGACTAATACTTTATCGCATTCCCGGGCGTCGATTTCGGTTATTGACAGCCCTAGGTTTTAATAAAATACTTGCCATTCGTAAAAGTTGAGTGGGAAGACGAAGAGATAGAATGGAAGAGTTAATAAGAGGTGAAGCGTAAAAAGAAAAAGAAAAAAAAAACTATTAAAAAAAAAAAAAAAAAAAAAAAAAAAAAAAAAAAAGTGGAGAATGTAAAGAGGGAGAAAGAAAAACTTATATTATTACACATTTGCCGCCGAACTATTATCTATTCATTATCATGACACATGCTCAATCCAGTCAGCTTAGGAGCATTTCATTTTCCCATAAACACTAGCCGAAAGCTTAAGCTTAACAACGCAATCACTGTAAGCTAGCACCTTTAGAGCACTGACACTTGTAACAACACTCAGGCCAACAGCGCAGACAAACAGCAGGCCGGCAGAAAACTTGATGTGCTTTTAGTAACCTGAATAAATGCCCAGCAATCGGCAAGCCCACTCTGCGGCCTCAAGAACCAAAACAAAACACACCAAAAGATCAAGTTATGCTTTACAAACCCCCTTTCTGCTCAAAAAAGGAATGCGTTACAGAATGCAAGCCATCAACGCTGCAAGAGCTTATAACCGGTAAGACTTTGCATCCA
>WBZZ01006721.1:0-25000 GCA_019918135.1 Paulinella micropora | reverse complement strand
GGGGAGGGCCCCCCTGCCCCGTCGACAGGGTGGGTTCAATTGCCGGAGGGCGCCTGGTGACACGACCTCAATTTTCTGGTGTGGGTGCCACCCGCAACCAAAACGGGTACGTACAATCGCCGGGCTTGGGTTCCCGGGGGAGGCCCCCCCGGACCCCCCCTGCCCCGTTGACAGGGTACGTTCAATTGCCGGAGGCATCCGCAAGTGCTGCCAAAAAACAAGGAAATTCGGCATTCAGGACACTCCCCTAACGCAAATATTTGCGTGAATTCCAAAAAAATTATATCAGCATCGACATCGAGTCTGGGGCTAGCCACCCTGCCAATATGAGCTCCCAACTCCTCCTGCTTCCCACAAACCGTGATTTATGGGCATGGGGGGTGCAAAAAAAGGCCAAAAAAACAAGGAATTTTCGCATTCAGGACACTCCCCTAACGCAAATATTTGCGTGAATTCCAAAGATATTACATCAGCATCAACATCGAGTCTGGGCCTAGCCACCCTGTCAATATGAGCTCGCAACCCCTCCTGGTTCACACAAACCATGATTTATAGGACAGGGGTGCGAAAAAAAACAAGGAAGTTTGGCATTCAGGACACTGCCCTAACGCAAATATTTGCGTGAATTCCAAAAAAATCATATCAGCATCAACATCGAGTCTGGGGCTAAGCACCTGCAAATATGAGCTCCCAACTCCTCCTGGTTCCCACAAATCATGATTTATAAGGATAGGGGTGCGGAAATGGGGGGGTACACAATTTTCATTTCCCCCCCCCCCCCAAACTCCCCACCCCCTTCACCAACACCTTTCAGGGATAATAATAATAATAAAAATAATAATAATAATAATAATAATAATAATAATAATAATAGTGCTTCTCAGTCAATGGTGAATGCATTTCTGCACATGTGCCTCCATCGTCTCACCCGCGAGGGGAGTACGAAGATTTGACGATAGGCTCTACTGACACCCCCGCAAGGCAGCTCCAAGCCTTCCAGACAGACCAATACTTTCAAAGAAAATATCCTTTGAAAATACTGGCACCGACGGGAATCGAACTGGCGACAGGTCCCAGATGGTAGACCTTAACCACTGGGCTATCGCGGTGCCACTAATAATAATAATAATAATAATAACAATAATAGTGCTTCTCTGTCAATGGCTGATGCATTTCTGCACATGCGCCTCCATCGTCTCACCCGTGAGGGGAGTACGAAGAATTGACGATAAGCTCTAATGACACCCCCGCAAGGGCAGTTCCAACACTTCCAGACGGGCCGGTATGTTCAATGAAAATACTGGTCCAGAAATAGACCGGTATGTTCAATGAAAATACTGGTGGCACCGACGGGAATCGAACTGGCGACAGGGCCCAGATGGTAGAACTTGACCACTGGGCTATCACGGTGTCCATAATAATAATAATAATAATAATAATAATAATAATAATAATAATAATAATAATAATAATAATAATAATAATAATAGGCTTCCTCAGACTATAGCATCAGATCCAGATCTTGGACATGTGCCTCCATAATAATAATAATAATAATAATAATAATAATAGTGCTTCTCTGTCAATGGCTGATGCATTTCTGCACATGCGCCTCCATCGTCTCACCCGTGAGGGGAGTACGAAGAATTGACGATAAGCTCTAATGACACCCCCGCAAGGGCAGTTCCAACACTTCCAGACGGGCCGGTATATTCAATGAAAATACTGGTCCAGAAATAGACAGGTATGTTCAATGAAAATACTGGTGGCACCGACGGGAATCGAACTGGCGACAGGGCCCAGATGGTAGAACTTGACCACTGGGCTATCACGGTGTCAATAATAATAATAATAATAATAATAATAATAATAATAGACTTATCAGTTAATTGGCCTTTGATCCTGTCGGACATGTGCCTCCATTAATCTCACGGGGCCGTTCGGTTACGCGGCTCCGTTCCAAAGATTCGACTGGCGGTGCAACGTGTGAGTGAGCGTGCTGTGCATGTGCAAGTGTATGCGGGTGCATGGGTTGAGAGGGGTTATCTGCTGGGAAGAAGTCCTCGAGGCTGCGCTGAACCTACAACAGATCTAGCCAAACAATCCACCTGTCTAGGCCGCCCCCTCCTCCTCCTACGCCCCCTGCTCGACTGTGACGTCGATCACCTCCTCCTCCTCTGCCCCCTCAGCCTCCCTGATCTGCGCCTCCATAACCTCCCACACGACAACCCTCCCTAACTCCACCTCAACCCCCACCTCAACCTCCACTGGAATAGGGGTAAACATAATGCATCGCCGCCATCTTCTCCTCCCCCCCCTTAAGCCATTCCTCTTTGAATAGCCTCATCTCCTCCTCCCTTTGATAGAGGTCCCTATGAGGGGCTGTAATCATAATAATAATAATAATAATAATAATAGTGCTTCTCTGTCAATGGCTGATGCATTTCTGCACATGCGCCTCCATCGTCTCACCCGTGAGGGGAGTACGAAGAATTGACGATAAGCTCTAATGACACCCCCGCAAGGGCAGTTCCAACACAATAATAATAATAATAATAATAATAATAATAATAATAATAATAGTGCTTCTCTGTCAATGGCTGATGCATTTCTGCACATGCGCCTCCATCGTCTCACCCGTGAGGGGAGTACGAAGAATTGACGATAAGCTCTAATGACACCCCCGCAAGGGCAGTTCCAACACTTCCAGACGGGCCGGTATGTTCAATGAAAATACTGGTCCAGACGGATCGGTATGTTCAATGAAAATACTGGTGGCACCGACGGGAATCGAACAATAATAATAATAATAATAATAATAATAATAATAATAATAATAATAATAATAATAATAATAATAATAATAATTAGGGGCTGCGCCCACACCTGAAAGGATGGTTTCGCGCGCACCCCCCCCCGCCCCCCCACTACCCCCCCTCCTCTTCCCAAGGTCGTCCCAAGGTCGCTTTTTCCTCTTATTCTCACATGCACATCTTTTACAGCCTTCGAGCAATCTCAGCCATTCATTTTGGCACTACTTTTTCAGTACGTTCGAATTTTATAATTGCAACTATATTCCTAAAAAAGAGCTCTGAAAAGCTTGCGAAAGCAGAAAGAATCAGCCTCTAGACCCCTGTGGCACAACTCCTAGTGCCTTGGAGCATTCTCAGCCATTCATTTTGGCACTACTTTGCCAGAATCTTCGTAAAATCTCTTTTTCAACTGGTTCACTACCTAGAGCGCGTCCCTAGGTTGTGACCAAAACACCAGCCTCTCAACCCTTCTGCCACAATTTTTGGGAGCCTTGGAGCATTCTCAGCCATTCATTTTGGTGCCGGCAAATTTGCTTCGGGTACGTACAATCACAGGGCTTGGATTCCCGGGGGGAGGCCCCCCCAGGACCCCCCCCTTTCCAGAGTCGACAGGGTACGTTCAATTGCAGATTATTATTATTATTAGAATTATTATTATTATTATTATTATTTGGACACCGTGATAGCCCAGTGGTCAAGTTCTACCATCTGGGCACTGTCGCCAGTTCGATTCCCGTCGGTGCCACCAGTATTTTCATTGAACATACCGGCCCGTCTGGAAGTGTTGGAACTGCCCGTGCGGGGGTGTCATTAGAGCCTATCGTCAATTCTTCGTACTCCCCTCACGGGTGAGACGATGGAGGCGCATGTGCAGATTTGCATCAGCCATTGACAGAGAAGCACTATTATTATTATTATTATTATTATTATTATTATTATTATTATTATTATTATTATTTAGGGAGTACATAGGCCATCGGTCCTTTCCATGGGCTGATTGGTATAAAGCTCCTAGAGTAATGTTCTATGCCGTCACTTCCTTTATTCCACCGATTGGTGTGGAGACTTTCCTTATGGAATGGAGGACTGGATGCACATGGCCTTTTGGCTCAGCAATTGGCAGGAGATACACTATTATTATTATTATTATTATTATTATTAGGACACCGTGATAGCCCAGTGGTCAAGTCCTACCATCTGGGCCCTGTCGCCAGTTCGATTCCCGTCGGTGCCACCAGTATTTTCATTGAACATACCGGTCCGTCTGGAAGTGTTGGAACTGCCCTTGCGGGGGTGTCAGTAGAGCCTATCGTCAATTCTTCGTACTCCCCTCACGGGTGAGACGATGGAGGCGCATGTGCAGATTTGCATCAGCCATTGACAGAGAAGCACTATTATTATTATTATTATTATTATTATTATTATTATTATTATTATTTAGGGAGTACATAGGCCATCGGTCCTTTCCATGGGCTGATTGGTATAAAGCTCCTAGAGTAATGTTCTATGCCGTCACTTCCTTTATTCCACCGATTGGTGTGGAGACTTTCCTTATGGAATGGAGGACTGGATGCACATGGCCTTTTGGCTCAGCAATTGGCAGGAGATACACTATTATTATTATTATTATTATTATTATTTCTGGGCCCTGTCGCCAGTTCGATTCCCGTCGGTGCCACCAGTATTTTCATTGAACATACCGGTCCGTCTGGACCAGTATTTTCATTGAACATACCGGTCCGTCTGGAAGTGTTGGAACTGCCCTTGCGGGGTTGTCATTACAGCCTATCGTCAATTCTTCGTACTCCCCTCACGGGTGAGACGATGGAGGCGCATGTGCAGAAATGCATCAGCCATTGACAGAGAAGCACTATTATTATTATTATTATTATTATTATTATTATTATTAGGGAGTACATAGGCCATCGGTCCTTTCCATGGGCTGATTGGTATAAAGCTCCTAGAGTAATGTTCTATGCCGTCACTTCCTTTATTCCACCGATTGGTGTGGAGACTTTCCTTATGGAATGGAGGACTGGATGCGATGGCCTTTTGGCTCAGCAATTGGCAGGAGATACACTATTATTATTATTATTATTATTATTATATTATTCTTATTATTATTATTAAGTGGCACCGCGATAGCCCAGTGGTTAAGGTCTACCATCTGGGACCTGTCGCCAGTTCGATTCCCGTCGGCCTCTCGGTGAAGTCTCTTCGGAGATCCAAAAAATTAGGTGCCGGGTGGCACAAAAACCAGAGATTTTAGGTTTTTGTGCCACCAGAGCTTACACTTGCGTTCTGCTGGTATCTCCGGCAATTGAACGAACCCTGTCGACGGGGAAGGGGGGCCCTGCCCCAAGGAACCCCAGCCCGGCAAATGTACGTACCCCACGCGAATTAGCCGGCACCAAAATGAATGGCTGAGAATGCTCCAAGACTCTAAGAGTTGTGCCAGAGTTTATGCCGTTTATCTCCGGCAATTGAACGTACCCTGTCGATGAATGGCTGAGAAGGCTCCAAGGCTGAAGAAGTTGTGCATGTGCGAATGAGAGGAAAAGCAACCTTGGGAAGAGGGGGGAACGGGGGTGGGGGGCGCGAAGCGCACCGCAAACCATCCTTTCAGGTGTTGGCGCAGCCCCTAGCTATTATTATTATTATTATATTATTATTATTATTATTATTATTATTATTATTATTATTATTATTATGGACACCGTGATAGCCCAGTGGTCAAGTTCTACCATCTGGGCCCTGTCGCCAGTTCGATTCCCGTCGGTGCCACCAGTATTTTCATTGAACATACTGGTCTATTTCTGGACCAGTATTTTCATTGAACATACCGGCCCGTCTGGAAGTGTTGGAACTGCCCTTGCGGGGGGTGTCATTAGAGCTTATCGTCAATTCTTCGTACTCCCCTCACGGGTGAGACGATGGAGGCGCATGTGCAGAAATGCATCAGCCATTGACAGAGAAGCACTATTATTATTATTATTATTATTATTATTATTATTATTATTATTATTATTATAATTACTAGTATCATCTCTGAAAGATGTTCAGAGTAGGGGGTGGGGGGTGGGGGAAAATGGAAATCGTGCACCCCCCCCACCCCACCACCACCCCACCCCCCGCATTTTCGCACCCCTGTCGGAATAAAGCATGGTTTGTGTGAACCAGGTGGCAGGAGTTGGGAGCTCATATTTGCAGGGAGGCTAGCCCCAGACTAGATGTTGATGCTGATGCAATTCGTTTGGAATTCACGCAAACGTTTGCGTTAGGGGAGTGTCCTGAATGCCAACATTCCTTGTGTTTGTAGCCTGTTTTCTGCACCCTCGTCGGAATAATCATGGATTGTGTGAACCAGGAGGAGTGGGAGCCCATATTTGCAGAGTGGCTAGCACCAGACTGCTGATATAATTTTTTGGAATTTGTGAAAATGTTTGCGTTAGGGAGTGTCCTGAATGCTCAAATTTCTTGTTTTTAAAGCCTATCATCTGCACCCCCGTCGGAATAAATCATGGTTTGTGTGAACCAGGAGGAGTTGAGAGCTCATATTGACAGGGTGGCTAACCCCAGACTCGATGTTGATGCTGATATAATTTTTTTTGGAATTCACGCAAATATTTGCGTCAGGGGAGTGTCCTGAATTTCCTTGTTTGTGGGAGTACTTGCCGGTACCTCCAGCAATTGCACGTACCCTGTCGACGGGGAAGGGGGGGGTCCGGGGGGCCCTCCCCCTGGGAACCCTAGCCCTGCAATTGTTCGTACCCGAAGGGAATGAGCCGGCACCAAAATGAATGGCTGAGAATGCCCCAAGCCTCTAAGAGTTGTGCCAGAAGGGTTTATGCCGGTTACCTTCTGCAATTACCCTGTTGACTGTGGAAAGTGGGGGTCCGGGGGGCCCTCCCCCCGGGAACCCAAGCCTTGCAATTGTACGTACCGAAGCAAATTTGCCGGCACCAAAATGAATGGCTGAGAATGCTCCACGGCTCTAAGAGTTGGGCCAGAAGGGTTTATGCCGGTTACCTCAATAATAATGATAATAATAATAATAATAATAATAATAATAATAATAATAATAATAATAGTGCTTCTCTGTCAATGGCTGATGCAAATCTGCACATGCGCCTCCATCGTCTCACCCGTGAGGGGAGTACGAAGAATTGACGATCGGCTGTAATGACACCCCCGCAAGGGCAGTTCCAACACTTCCAGACGGACCGGTATGTTCAATGAAAATACTGGTCCAGACGGACCGGTATGTTCAATGAAAATACTGGTCCAGACGGACCGGTATGTTCAATGAAAATACTGGTGGCACCGACGGGAATCGAACTGGCGACAGGGCCCAGATGGCAGAACTTGACCACTGGGCTATCACGGTGTCCAATAATAATAATAATAATAATAACAATAATAATAATAATAATAATAATAATAGTGTATCTCCTGCCAATTGCTGAGCCAAAAGGCCATGTGCATCCAGTCCTCCATTCCATAAGGAAAGTCTCCACACCAATCGGTGGAATAAAGGAAGTGACGGCATAGAACATTACTCTAGGAGCTTTATACCAATCAGCCCATGGAAAGGACCGATGGCCTATGTACTCCCTAATAATAATAATAATAATAATAATAATAATAGTGCTTCTCAGTCAATGGCGAATGCATTTCTGCACATGTGCCTCCATCGTCTCACCCGCGAGGGGAGTACGAAGATTTTACGATAGGCTCTACTGACACCCCCGCAAGGCAGCTCCAAGCCTTCCAGACAGACCATTACTTTCAAAGAAAATATCCTTTGAAAATACTGGCACCGACGGGAATCGAACTGGCGACAGGTCCCAGATGGTAGACCTTAACCACTGGGCTATCGCGGTGCCACTAATAATAATAATAATAATAATAATAATAGGCTTCCTCAGACTATAGCATCAGATCCAGATCCTGGACATGTGCCTCCATTGGGTCACCGGGGTCAGCCGATCCCAACGCATTGTCAGAACACCAAACAGACATAGCAGCAACAGCAACAGCAGGGGCAGATGGGGGCTGTGAAGTGCATGAAGAGCTAGATGCGAGGGTGTTAGCTGAAGAGAAGAACTCGGAGACACTACGCTGCGCTCCCGAACCCCTCTCTCTAGCCAGGACGTCCACACTGCGCGGACGGCCGCGCCGCGCAACATCAACGTCACTTGGGGGAGAGGGTGGGACAGAAGCTGATGGAACCTCAGTGAGGTCAATCACCTCCTCGCCCCCATCCTCCACCCCAAGCTCCTCCCTTTTACCCTCCCTAGCAGACCAACACTCAGACACATATGATCCAAACAACACATCCAACTTTGGAGGGGGACGCAACGCTGTAACCCCTAACAACGCAGCAAGCCTAAAGTTACTGCGGAAGCGCGACTTCCCCTGAAAAAACTTACAAAACAATCGTGATTGATCCACAGGCGACATATCATCCCAACCCTGCCGCACAGAGCCCTCCCGCTCCCGCCCAAGCAACACATCCTCCACCACAACCTCACCGCCTACGACCTCACCACCCTCCTCACTCCCTCCATCCCCCTCAGCACCCCCCACAGCCATGCCACCGAGCCTCTGCATACTCAGCAACAGCTGCTTACGTCTCCCCTCATGCATGGGGCAAACCCATAAGAAGTGCGCAAGGGACTCATTGACATCATCATGACAGCAGAAGCAGCGAGGGGACATGCCACTGACCAACTTGCTGCGGTACAACCGAAGGCGGTTGTTGCAGCTGAGCAACCTTCTCCGAAGCAGATTATAATGCGCATCATCAAGGGCTACCCATCTTGGGAACTCCTTAGTTCCAAAGACTTGTCTTAGGATGACTCGCAGGCCATCAGTAAGATCGCTGCCTGCCTCTCGCTTGTCCCACATCAGTTGCTGCACCATCTTGACGTCCTGCTGAAGGGCCCACTTGTCCACAGTCGAACACCAACCCTCGAGGTCCTTCTCTGAGCTATTTAGGAGCTCCTGAAGCCCTTGTTGTAGATCCATTGAGTCCCTGATAGCGCCTTCGGCCTCCGCAGTCCAATCGGATTTGACTTGAGATGCGATGACAGGAAATCGCTTCTCCGGTAGAACACGCAGCCGTCCATAGAACTTCAGTTGCGCCGCCCGCCGCAAACGCTCCGCACTCAAAGAGCGCGCCAGAAAGAGTGTAATCCACTTGCTTGTCTTAGGGCTGATGCCGAGAATCATCCTCATGGGGCGCAGCATTGCTGCCTCCAGCTTGGTGAGCTGCGATACGGGGGCACGCCAGACATCGAAGGCGTACTTCAGCTTGGCCCCCACAAGTTGATTCCAGCACATGAGACGATACCTAGCTTGTATCTCACATGCACACCACAAAGAGTACCAACCTGCGGTGGCGACTTCAGTGACACGCGTAGCCCGCAGGGCCTGCTCCTTCCACTTCAGGTCGTCGGTGATAACCACTCCCAGGTACTTGTACTGACTGGTGACACAAAGCTTCTGGCCTCGAAACCACACCACGGGCTCACCTCGCTCCCTGATACTTGGTCGTTTCGCCTTGCTCGACGTGTAAATGGGCATGATTTCCGTCTTGCCGGGCTTCAAGTTGACTTCCAGCCGGTAATCTTCCGCGAACTTGGCCACAACATTGACCATCTTCTGGAGCTCGGTGCGACTGTGAGCGATGAGGGCCACGTCGTCCGCGTATAGAAGTGCCTTGATGTCGTTCAGCCGCTTCACATCCGTGATCTTGAGGGCACTCGCCAGCCGATCACACAGCTCATCCATAAAGACGTTGAAGAGTGTAGGAGAGAGAGGGGACCCCTGTTGGACGCCTACACCCTCCAGTACTTCGGGGGTGAGTGCTCCATCAACTAGCACTTGCGACGAAGTCTGCTCGTAGCACCTGCGTAGCGTGCGCCAGAACTTGCCCCTTACACCCAGCTTCCAGAGCCTCTCAAATAGGCCATCTCTCCAAACAGACGGGAAAGCCTTGCGTAGATCGACGAACAGGACATACGACTCCCGCTTCTGCTGCTGACGCCCCTTCAACCTCTGCCAAAGGGTAAAGACCTGATCCGTAGTGCGACGCCCCGGGCGGAAGCCTCCCTGCTCTGGACGTAGCTTATCCGGGACATCCACGAAGAGCGTTAGACGAGTAGCTAATAAGGACAGATACAGCTTACCAAGGCAACTAATAATCGAGATATCCCTCCAGTTGTCAGGATCCGTAGGATCCCCACCCTTGGGGATATTGACGATGATTCCCTTGCCCCAAGCTTTTGGAGTCCTCTCGGCTTCTCGAATCCAGTTGAAGTACTGCGTTAAGTAGCCATTGATGTAGGCGCCGCCATACTTGAGCATCTCGTTCTTCACTTTGTCCTCGCCACAAGCTTTGTGGTTATTCAGGGCACGTTGCCTTGCAAGGACCTCCTCTTGCGTGAACGGCTTGTCCAGCTCTTCGCAAGTGTCTTCACCTACTTCGTGCTCCTTCATAGCCCGGGCCACCTCATCTCTGAAGCGATCGTTCCAGTGGAACTGCCGCTTAGCTTCGGCTTCCTCCCACTCCAGCGAGCCTGCTTCTGCACAGCACTCCACCACAACAGCCGCACTTGCCGGATTTTCCCGTGGCTTCACCGAATTTTTCCGAAATTCCTCCCACCGAGCGACCTTTTCCGGCAGCGTACACGCCAGTGAGCCATCCTCCCTTTGCACCGGCGCGGAGACCTTCGTTCTGCGTGCCCCGCCAAGTCGCTTCGCGAGTAGCCAAAAGCGCTTTGAGGATTGCTCGCGTTGACATTTGACCGCTTCTTCCTGCACTTGCTTGAAGGAGGCGGACTTCTTGGCCCGAGTTGCCTTCCGAATTTGCTTGCGGAGCCGTACCCAATTCAGACGGGCTTCCGCATTCGATTCATCCCTCCTGTAATACTATGCTGCGTAGGCCTCCCGGCGCTGCTGAATGAGCTCCTTTAGCTCCCCGTCGAACCAATTGTTGGTGAAACGGGGTCGTATCCATCTGGAGCCAAGGACCCGGTGCGCCGCCATTCGGAAGGACTGCGCCACTCGCTCGGTGACGTCATCTACCACCCGTTGGCTGTCGGCACCACCCGATAGGTCAAGCTCAGGCAGCTGATGCACTCCAAGCTTCTGTAGGCAATGCTGGAATACGTCATCGAACTTGTCGCGTAGATAATCCAGCGCTTGCTTCGCAGCGTGATCATTACCCGAGACACCAGCACCAATAAGCTTATCAACACGAAAGGACCTGTAAGGTTTCGCAGCCCGCTTTGGCCGGCGCTGGCCGCTCCACGTCAGTTCGGCCCATACTGCCTTGTGGTCCGTATCAAGATCATCTTCGCATACTCCGAACTTTGCTCCAGATGCCAAGCCAGGCGACGCGCAGATGTAATCGAGGAGGTGCTTGCCTGTGCCCATGCCGCGCTGCTCACGCCGGGACCACCAGTAGGACCCTTCCACTGGGCACGAGAAGCCGCTCAGATTTCGCAGGCCCGTAGCGACGAGGACAGCCGCGAGTCTCTTGCCGTTCTCCGAACGTACCGGTGCTCCCTTATCATCGACCTCCCCGTGCTGACCGACGATGCCCTCCTCTTTTCGGCTGCATGCCGGCCCGAGCTTCGCGTTGGCATCCGCCACCGTGACCACAAGACCTTTGGCTCCAAAAAAAGCTATAGCTGCCTGCCAGGCCGCATACGCCTCTGACGACTCTTCTTCCTGCGTTTCCTGGGGAAAGTAGCCGTTGCCCACATAGATATCCTGAGCGCCGGTAACACCCGAGGCGATACGCAGCCACACTTGCTGCCGGTGGTCGACGGGGGCTGACACCAGGTTGCAATACGGACCAAGGAAGTTAGCCACCGCGAATAGAACCCCACCCTTGCAGCGATTTTTCTCGCTGACCTCCGCAGGTTTTCCAAAAATCCGGAATCCATCCAGGCTGCATTTGGAAAGTTGCTTCTTGCCCATGCGGTGCTCCTGAGCCCCGATGACTAGCCAGCCCTCGTGCTTGTAGAATGATGCCCATTCCGCCGTGCCTACGTTGTCGTATCCCGTTTTACCCTGCCAGTTGTGACTCGCGACGAGTAGCTTGAAGCCGGTATCGAACTGCTTGGAGCGGTGCTTCTTGGCTCGTTTCCGGACCCGACGGCCGCGCTTGGCTTCCGCCCTCGTGCTGCCCCCCTCTGCAGGTGCTTGCGCAGGTTGGTCCCCCACTGCACTGGCCGCCGAATGCAGGGGCACCACATGCACATCAGCACACTCAGACACACACTTAGGTGCATCGGCAGCCAATTCCGAAGACACCACCTGCACATCATCGACACATTCTTCATGCAGAGGCAAGACGCGATATCCCGTCGCAGCTTCCTCCTTCCGGACCGCCGCTTCCCCACGCAGATGGATGCGAATAAGCCTTCGGACACGTTCCCTGTCCCTGAACCTGCGCCCAAGGGCCACATTGACCCCTCTGCCGAAGAATTTGAGATGTTTGAGTTGCTGCAACGCCGTCTGCCTGCTGTCATCGTCCTCGTAGACCAGCTCCAGGTGACGAAACATTCGCTGGCCTTGCCACTCCATTACCGGGACCACCAGACCAAGACCGCTCATTTTGGAGGCGATCTCCTGTAGATTGGCACGTTCTGAGAGCCCCCAGACAATCAGATTACGCCCGTCCTTGTCGTACCGATCTACCCGCCGGTACCGTCGAGGCGGCGGTGCCATCTGCCATATAGCGCCGCTCGCCTTATGTTGAAGCGCCGACCCGTGTGCCAGGTTTGGGGAGGAAGGATGAGGCGCAGCTAAGATAGCCTCTCCACGTGGTTCAGGAATTCCGTCATATACGCGAGCCCTCATCCTCCCATCCTGGGACATCGGGCCAGAGCCCGTCGAGGCATTCCCACGGGGATTGTCCAGGTCTTCGGCGATTCTACCTTGTCCCATAAGGGCCACAGTGGTAGCTCCGTGCTTCGCGTATTTGTAATCCATTGAGAGTAGTAGACGGCCAATGTCGCTGGCCATCACCGCCGCGCCTCTTTACGCCGAGGAAAGCGCCCGTCCATGCAAATAGCATCGGCGGTATCTGCAACACACACTACACGCATTTCCGCCGGTGTCACTGGACGCTGCCGCGTCGCTTCGTGCCCTTCGGCGCCCGCCAGCACCCCCAGCGTCGCCAGAACCTGCCTCACGCACTACACACACTCTCCATCGCATCGCCAACGCCTCTACTCTCATGCCATATGGACTTCCAGCTGCTCCTAACAATACACATCATGAGGTACGGGTGTCCCCGAGTGGAGCCAGATCGGACGGCGTGCCGCTGAAACTCCTTCCCCCACGTGGGTATAGAAGGCGCGAACCTAGCGGTACCTATAGGGTCTTACAGACAAGTATAGTAATCCCAGCCGAAGCTGCTCAGTTAGAAATGCAACGGTGGAGGGTGTGAATGCATGGGGCAAGGCACGGCAACGCAGCAAGGCACTGGCAAGGCATTGGGACCGACTGAAGCCCCTCTCCAACGTGCGCTCATCATGTGTTCCAGTTAGGCAACCCCGAAGAAGCGAAGATAGGGAGGAGACAAAACCCAGATAGGATGAAGATAGGATTAACATGAAGCCGAAATGGAGCCGAGTTGGAACAGGTCAACTCAGCCCCATCTCGGCTCAATGTGAATCCTATCTTCAACCCATCTCGGTACTGTTTCCTCCGAATGCTCACCTCAATAAGATCACCAAACCGGAACTGGAAGCCCCCAGGCATTTACTCGGCAGGAAATTCGGCGAAAATGGGCTAACCAGGAAACCAGACCCAAACCAACAGCCAAGAAAAACGAGCCAACCAACAATCCAATTGACAACCCCACAACCTGCCTGGCCGAACCCCTACCGAGTAAATGCCCAGTTGAGAGTTGCGCATATCCCGGTGACCGCCCTCCCCAAGCGGTCACCTTCGTGGGGAGAGGCCCAACCACCTCCTCTTCCCATGGAGTGCCATCTTGTGCACCCCTCCAGAATAATAATAATGATAATAATAATAATAGTGCTTCTCTGTCAATGGCTGATGCAAATCTGCACATGCGCCTCCATCGTCTCACGGGGAGTACGAAGAATTGACGATAAGCTCTAATGACACCCCCGCAAGGGCAGTTCCAACACTTCCAGACGGGCCGGTATGTTCCATGAAAATACTGGTCCAGAAATAGACCGGTATGTTCAATGAAAATACTGGTGGCACCGACGGGAATCGAACTGGCGACAGGGCCCAGATGGTAGAACTTGACCACTGGGCTATCACGGTGTCCATAATAATAATAATAATAATAATAATAATAATAATAATAATAATAGTGCTTCTCTGTCAATGGCTGATGCATTTCTGCACATGCGCCTCCATCGTCTCACCCGTGAGGGGAGTACGAAGAATTGACGATAAGCTCTAATGACACCCCCGCAAGGGCAGTTCCAACACTTCCAGACGGGCCGGTATGTTCAATGAAAATACTGGTCCAGAAATAGACCGGTATGTTCAATGAAAATACTGGTGGCACCGACGGGAATCGAACTGGCGACAGGGCCCAGATGGTAGAACTTGACCACTGGGCTATCACGGTGTCCATAAATAATAATAATAATAATAATAATAATAATAATAATAATAATAATAGTGCTTCTCTGTCAATGGCTGATGCATTTCTGCACATGCGCCTCCATCGTCTCACCCGTGAGGGGAGTACGAAGAATTGACGATAAGCTCTAATGACACCCCCGCAAGGGCAGTTCCAACACTTCCAGACGGGCCGGTATGTTCAATGAAAATACTGGTCCAGAAATAGACCAGTATGTTCAATGAAAATACTGGTGGCACCGACGGGAATCGAACTGGCGACAGGGCCCAGATGGTAGAACTTGAAATAATAATAATAATAATAATAATAATAATAATAATAGTGTATCTCCTGCCAATTGCTGAGCCAAAAGGCCATGTGCATCCAGTCCTCCATTCCATAAGGAAAGTCTCCACACCAATCGGTGGAATAAAGGAAGTGACGGCATAGAACATTACTCTAGGAGCTTTATACCAATCAGCCCATGGAAAGGACCGATGGCCTATGTACTCCCTAAATAATAATAATAATAATAATAATAATAATAATAATAATAATAATAATAATAATAATAATAATAATAATAATAATAATAATAATAATAATAATAATAACTAGGGGCTGCGCCAACACCTGAAAGGATGGTTTGCGGTGCGCTTCGCGCATCCCCCCCCCCCCCCCGTCTTCCCAAGGTCGCTTTTCCCTCTCATTCTCACATGCACCTTTTACAGCCTTCGAGCAATCTCTGCCATTTATTTTGGCATTACTGTCATTACACGAATTTCATATTTTCAACTATATCCTACAAAGAGCTCGTGATAAGCTTGCGAAAACACAAAGAATCAGCCTCTAAGAGTAGGCCTTCTGGCACAACTCTTAGAGCCTTGGAGCCTTCTCAGCCATTCAATTTGGCACTGCTTTGCCAAAATCTTCGTAAATCTCGATTTCAAGTAGTTCAGTACCTAGAGCGCGTCCGAGAATGTGAAAACCAAAAAATCTGCCTCTCGACCCTTCTGGCACAACTTTGGGAGCCTTGGAGCATTCTCAGCCATTCATTTTGGTGCGACAAAGACAAAGACAAAGACAAAGACAAAGACAAAGACAAAAGACAAAGACAAAAAGACTAAGACGAAGATCATAGACTAGACTAGAATAGACTAGACTAGACTAGAATCGACGTTTTTGTAGAATCTAAACCTTACTAAACGCTAGAATGAACCACCAAGCAGCATGCAGATACATACATATACATACATATACATACATTATGTACATACATACATACACGCATACATATGCACATACATACATACATACAAAGACAAAGACAAAGACAAAAGACAAAAGACAAAAAGACTAAGACTAAGATCATAGACTAGACTAGAATAGACTAGACTAGACTAGAATTGCCACTTTAGTGGCTTATTCTACCCGACTTTTCTTCCTCACACCATTACGTTCGTAGCGACAAAACTACCCACAAAAATCTGGCAGGGTGGAACACCTACAATTTTTTCACTGGCCGGCCGGTCCATAGCATTTTTTTGAATCTCGTCATACCCCACCTCTCCTCTTCCTCTCCTCTCTCTTCCTCTCCTCTTCCTCTCCTCTCTTCCTCTCCTCTTCCTCTCCTCTTCGAACTCTATTTATTCTACTAAAATCAAAGCGTAATTGTAAAGAGAGTAAATTCAGAACTAAGTCTGTCAAAAACTCACTCTACTCTTACTCATACTTCTCTTTCATCGTCTCCTACTCTTCTCCTTCGTTCCCCTTTCCCTTTCCCCTTCTCGTCCCTTCCCCTTCTCTTCCCTTCTCTTCACTTCTTCTTCACTACTCTTCTCTCCTCTTCTCTATACAAACTCTTAGTTTATATAGTTGAGTGATATCAAGGATTTCGAGTTGGTCGAGGAGCGGTTTAGTATGTGATCGGTAATGAGTCTTGGCTATTATTCTGATGACTTTTTTATGTATTTTTATGAGTGGTTGTATGTATTTTTTGTTTTTGTCATGGGTCCCCCAGATGGAGATGTGTTGAATGAGATGAGGGAAGATGTGCGTGTAGTATAGTTGTTTCATGATTTTTGTGTGGAGAAATTGTTGTGCGTATCGGAGAGAAGTGATTGTTGGCTGTAGTTTGCGTATGATGTTGCTTATGTGTTGATTGTATCGCAGGTTGTGTTGGAGTGTTATGCCTAGTAGTTTGGCATGTTTACATTGTTCAAGTGTGTAGTTGTTTATGTTTATTGTTACGTTCTGTTTGGTTTTGTGGAAGATTGTGTATGTTGTTTTGGTTGGGTTTGGTACGAGGTTGTTGGAGTGGAAGTAGTTGATTAGTTTGGTTATTTCTGTCTGTGTTTTTTGTTGTAGGTTGTTGGGTGATTTTGCTGTTATTATAAGTGTTGTGTCGTCTGCATATGTGTATACTGTTCCTTGTTTTATTATGTTTATAATGTCATTAATATATAGCAAAAAGAAAGTAGTAGATAGCGTGCTGCCTTGCGGAATGCCATGTGTTATAGTGCGTTTGTGTGATTTTGCGTGCTGTGTGTGTACTTCTTGAGCTCGGTTTGAAAAGTAGGATGCAAAGAAATTAACAGTGTCTTCGGAAAAATTGAAGTTTGTCCTGAGTTTCTTAATTAACTTTGCATGTTCTACTGTGTCGTAGGCTTTTGACAAGTCTACGTAAAGCGCTAGCACGAGTTCTTCTCTGTCTTTGTGTTTGTGTATTTGGTTTAGGATAGTCTGGACTGTCATTGTCGTGTTTGAGTTCGGGCGGAAGGCGTATTGCGTATGTGATATTATGTTATGTTTCGTTAGATGGTCCATGACTTGTTTATTTATTATTATGTCGAAGATTTTAGCTATTATTGGTAGTAATGAAATAGGTCTGTAGTTTACTGGCATGCTTGTGTCGCTAGCTTTGTATATTTCTATTACTTTAGTTGTTTTTAGTGCATCTGGGTAACTATTTTCCTTTATTGCTTTATTAAATAGTTCTGTGAGCGTGGGTGCGATGTAAGTGTGCATGTCTTTTATTATTGCAGGCTTTATTTTATATATGTCTTCCGCTTTGTCTCTGTTTATGTTTTTGAGTGTTTTTTGTACTGTGTCCTGTGTTATAGTTTGTAGTTTGAAGCTAGGGTGTGTGTGTGTCTCTGCCGCTACAATTTCTTCCTGTTCTATCTTTGGTATGTTGTTGCTTGTTTTCTTGCCTATTGTTATGTAATGATCGTTGAATGCATTTGCTATGTCTGTTGGGTCTGTGTATGTTTTGTTGTTGTAGTACGCTACTGCTGGTGATTTTCTTGGTGGTTTGTTGTTTGGGACTAGTTCTTTGAGTTTTCTGTGTTGTTTCTTCGGATTGTATTTGTTTTCTTCTAGTACTCTCATTATTTCTTCTTGCTTTGCTTTGTGTATTATTTTTTTTACTTTGTATTTGTGTGTTGTGTAAGCTCGCTTGTTTTCTACCGTTGGGTTATCTTTCCATCTATTGTATAGCGCGTGTCGTTTTCTTATTTGTCTTTTTATTTTTGGTTTACACCAGCTTCTTCTGTTGCTTTGTTTGGGCTTCCTCTCATAGTGTTCTATAACTTTTGTTATTGTTGACTGTAGCTCTCGAAATTTTTGGTTTGTGTCTGTGTTTTCTGTGCCTTGTGCTATGTATTCTAGCTGTGTTTTTAGGTCTGCTATTATAGATTCTCTGTGTTTGTTGTAATTGCTGTTTGTAAGTCTTGGTGTCACGTCTGTGTCTGGTTTGTTTGTTCGTGTATGTATTATTGCGTATATTGGGTGATGGTCAGATATGCATGGGCTGATTATGTTTGATTCAATGTCGGTGTTGATGTTGGTGAGTATCATGTCAATGAGCGTGCTTGAGTTGTGGTGTATGTCGTGTCGTGTTGCTTTGTTTATTGTCGTGTATAGATTGTTATGTATAATGAACTCATGCATATCTGTGTGCGGTTTGTGTATGTTGTCTAGGAGATTATAATTAAGGTCTCCCACTATTGTTATTGTGCTTGCTGGTGCTTTGTGTAGAATGTTGTCTATTCTATTCTGAAGCGCCTGTAAAAAATCTTTATCGTGATTTTTGAGCGGGCGTCTATACATACCTATTATTGTGTGTATTGGCTTGCTTTTTAGCTTATTATTATATATTTGTATGATTAGAGGTGTTTGGCATGACTGTGATATGTTTTGTTTTTTGTCTATTGTGATATGCATGTTGCTTTTGTAGTAGATTGAGATGTCTATGTGATGTTCTGCAGTGTACATGGGAATGGGGAATGTATTATTGCTGATTGGTTGTTGGATGTAGTTGTCTGTGAGTATGATGATGTCTGGTTGGAAGTGTAGTAATTGGAGTTGTATAAGTAGATGTTGGTGGTGTGCTTTGAGTGAGTGGATGTTGGTGTGGTAAATGCTGAGTGTTGTGTTATGTTTATTATTGATATTATTGTTATTATTATTATAATTATTATTATTAATTTTGTTTTCTTTTTCTATTTTTTTCTTATCATATGCAAGCTCGATGTAGGGTATTAGGGATTGTGGGAGAAGGCGGTGGTGTATGATATTGTCTGGGGGTTTCTGTGGTAATGTAGTCATTATGGTGTTTGTGTGTTTCCGTTTTTCTGTGCTTTGTTCGGTGTTGATGATGACGATGATGATGATGATGATGAAGATGGTTGGAGTAGACCATATTGTTCTTTGATGATATTAATATCTTCATATGTTTCGATCATCAATCGCTCTTCTGTGGTTTGGTCTTTGAAGAATACCTCGCCGTCCCTTGTCCAGACGAAGATAGTGCATCCAGTTGCTGCTGTCAGTTCTTTCTTTAACTGGAGGGCCTGTTTGAAGAGAGAAAGTTGCGTAGGTGTTAGGCTTTCGTTTATAAAGATGTTGAATGGTTGTTTGTGTTGTTTGAGGTGTGTGCCTGTCCAATCGATAGTGTCGTGTTTGAGGGGTTGGTTTGGGTTGTGTTTTTTGAATGTGTTCTTGAGTTGGTTTGAGGCGAAGCGCAGGATGATTGTAGGTGGGTGTTGGTGTTTTTTTCGTGTCGGTTTGTTGCTTTTTGCGCGGAAGCATTTTATAATGTTATCGGGGTTGTATGGTATGCCTTTTGCTTCGAACATAGCTTTTACGATTTGTTTTGTGTCTTCTTTTGGTGTGTATGGGATTCCTGTGATAGTTAGCTCGCAGGTTGGGTCGCTTTCTTTCAGATTGGCCTTCAGCTGTTGCTTGTCTTCGCCGCGCTGTTCGTTGATTTGGATGTTTCGTAGGAACTTAGTTCCTGTGTTCTGTAATATCGACCATTGTCCCATGGGTGGTGGTGGCTCAACTTTGGAGTTGCGTTCTTGTTGGGTTTTGAGATCTTTGATCTGATGGAGTATTTCGCTGGCGTTTAGTCGTAGAGAGTCCACTTCCGCTGAGAGTCTCGACAAGTCGCTTTCCTGAGTTTTGATTTGCTGTTCGTGTTGATTGATCTTGGTTTAGGTTAGTTCATTTTTGTCTCCTCTCTTCCTCTCCTCTTCCTCTCCTCTTCGAACTCTACTTATTCTACTAAAATCAAAGCGTAATTGTAAAGAGAGTAAATTCAGAACTAAGTCTGTCAAAAACTCACTCTACTCTTACTCATACTTCTCTTTCATCGTCTCCTACTCTTCTCCTTCGTTCCCCTTTCCCTTTCCCCTTCTCGTCCCTTCCCCTTCTCTTCCCTTCTCTTCACTTCTTCTTCACTACTCTTCTCTCCTCTTCTCTCCTCTCCTCTCCTCTCCTCTACTCTCCTCTACTCTTTACTCTACTCTACTCATACTCATAAGTATGAGTATGAGTATGAGTATGAGTATGAGTATGAGTATGAGTATGAGTATGAGTGAGTATGAGTATGAGTATGAGTATGAGTATGAGTATGAGTAGTATGAGTGTGAGTATGAGTGTGAGTATGAGTATGAGTATGAGTATGAGTATGAGTATGAGTACTCATACTCATACTCATACTCATACTCATAACTCATATACTCATATACTCATATACTCATATACATACTCATACTCATACTCATACTCATACTCATACTCATACTCATACTCATATACTCATATACTCATACTCATATACTCATACTCATATACTCATACTCATATACTCGTACTCATATACTCATACTCATATACTCATACTCATATACTCATACTCATATACTCATACTCATATACTCATACTCATATACTCATACTCATATACTCATACTCATATACTCATAATATACTCATACTCATATACTCATACTCATATACTCATACTCATATACTCATACTCATATACTCATACTCATGTACTCATACTCATATACTCATACTCATATACTCATATACTCATACTCATATACTCATACTCATATACTCATACTCATGTACTCATACTCATGTACTCATACTCATATACTCATACTCATATACTCATACTCGTATACTCATAACTCATATACTCATAACTCATATACTCATACTCATATACTCATACTCATATACTCATACTCATATACTCATACTCATATACTCATACTCATATACTCATACTCATATACTCATACTCATATACTCATACTCATATACTCATACTCATATACTCATACTCATGTACTCATACTCATATACTCATACTCATATACTCATACTCGTATACTCATAACTCATATACTCATAACTCATATACTCATACTCATACTCATACTCACATACTCATACTCATATACTCATACTCATATACTCATACTCATATACTCATACTCATATACTCATACTCATATACTCATACTCATATACTCATACTCGTGTACTCATACTCATGTACTCATACTCATGTACTCATACTCATATACTCATACTCATATACTCATACTCATACACTCATATACTCATATACTCATATACTCATACTCATATACTCATACTCATATACTCATACACTCATATACTCATACACTCATATACTCATATACTCATATACTCATATACTCATATACTCATACACTCATACACTCATACACTTAGACTCATATACTCATATACTCATATGCTCATATACTCATATACTCATACTCATATACTCATATACTCATACTCATATACTCATACTCATATACTCATATACTCATATGAGTATGAGTAGGAGTGTATGAGTGTATGAGTGTATGAGTATATGAGTTTTATACTCATACTCATACTCATACTCATACTCATACTCACACTCATACATACATACATACATGCATATATGCATACATACATGCATACATGCATGCATGCATATACATACATATACATACATACAGACATACATACAGACATACAGACATCTATCTATCTATCTGTCTATCTATCTATCTATCTATCTTTCTACCTATCTATTTAGTATCTCCAACAGCCAGGTATGCCGATGCAGGCTCCGGAGCGAGCGAAGCGAGCGAACGGAGCATGCAGCGGCCCGTCTATGTATCCATCCATCCATTCTATCTATCTATCTATCTATCTATCTATCTATCTATCTATCTATCTATCTATCTGTACTGGGCCCTCTGTAATGGAGGTGGGAGCTCGTTCTGCAAGGGGCGCTTATGGAACGAGCCCTGGCCCCGCCTGGTACTAGGGAGCTTTGGTATCGCCTGTATCAGTCCCTTCCGTGCAAACATCACGGCTTAGCTGGGCATCGGGTCAATACTTTATTCACAGACTTCCTTGGTTGACGAAATCAGAAGCTCCTTTTTTCTGACATTAGTCGATATCTCATCTATCTATCTATCTATCTATCTATCTATCTTTCTTTCTTTCTTTCTTTCTTTCTTTCTTTCTTTCTCTTCTCTCTCTCTCTCTCTCTTTATCTCTCTCTCTCTCTCTTTCTTTCTTTCTGTCTATCTATCTATCTATCTATCTATCCATCTATCCATCTATCTGTCTATTTATCTATCTATCTCTATCTATCTTTATCTATCTTTATCTATCTTTGTCTATCTCTCTATCTATCTCTCTCTCTCTCCATCTATCTATCCATCCATCTATCTATCTATCTATCTATCTATCTATCCATCTATCTATCCATCTATCTATCTATCTATCTATCTATTTGTGTATTAGATTTCAACAACGTAATAACTTAATGGATTTAGCATTCACATCCTGACTAATAAAATTATATGTATTTCTGTTTGTCAATGAATTATGATCATTCAAGTTAGGAAAAGTATAAGTATATTAATATTTTTAAATTTTCTGCAGAATTTATTTATTTATTTGTTTATTTATTTATTTATTTATTTATTATATTTATTTACTTATTTTAAGTATTAAATATTTTGAAAATTAAGTCATAATCTCATTAATATTTGATAAATATATCACTTTCCCCTGTTCTTTTCCCCTCTTTTGATTCTCTTCTTATTTTTCTTCTCTTCTATTTTATTTATTAATAATTTTTTTTTCTTTTTTACGTTTCCTTTTGTTTTCCACCGCTTTTGTATCTCTTTGATACCTCTTCCACTTTCCATTCTAAGTCTTCTGCGGTTCTGCTTCCTACTCAGGCTCTACTAGTATCAAGTGATATTGTAGTATAATCTTAATATTTTATTAAAACTGTGTTTGCGTAAATAGAGTAAAAATATTAATATCTTCGACGTGCGCTGTCCGGCTTCCTACTATCCTAAGCATAGGCATCATGGGCTTAGCTAGGCTAGCTAAATTTAAAATTTGTATGTAATATTAACAACTACTATGACTAAGTTACAATATTATAATTAATTTTAAAATGTCACGTAGTAATAATAATAAACAAGCTATTAATATTATCACAGCTATAGATTATATTAATAGCTAGATATTAATAGATACTATCAAATAACTCAGAGAGTCCGAGAAGTTGTAACGTTAATTAAGGTTTTTCAACTGTTTTAATACTATGATTCGCGTTTTAAGAAGTGAGAGTCGCGCTATACCTTGACATCATCCTCGCAAACCAAGCGGAGGAGGATTCTGCTAATCATCTGCTAGGTCATCGACTAGATTGCGTCAGGACCTGCTTCTTCAAGTTACGTGATCTCAGGCAGCCCGATCGTGCGAATCATAAGTTATTAATATTGTAGGCATCACCCCCCGGATAGCAGGTAAAAAGTACCTTTTCCTGATGACAGGTGCACCAGCTTGTTTTTCAGTATTATTTGTCCGGATTTGGACCTGATGCCATTTTATTCCTGGTCTGTTGCCGTTTTCCTTTTTGGCTTCACTGAGCTAATACAACGAGACATCATTCTCGTTCTTGAGGACTGTGTTTGGTTGTATTACCGACTTTTTTTCGAGCTATCGTTGGGGGCATTATATTTGGAGTCCACATCACTAGGGTGATTTCTTCTGCTTTGCCACACAGGCAACAGAGTGAATTTTCACTAACCTGTCTCACACGGGGACGTCAGACGAAAACAAATACTCCAACACTGCTCCCTCATAACTCTTTCACAAAACAAATAATTTGATTCGTCTCAAGCAGGTGTCTCGTACCCTCTAGCCCAATCAGTATCTGTGTGCTCACAAGGAGACATCAGATACAAACTCTCTGTCGTTCTTGCTGTTCTCACACAGAGACCAAGAAGAAGGAGGTGGACAGAAGAGTGAAGGAACACACACAAAACACAAACAAGCATAGGGACAGGAGCACAACACTCTACCCTTCTAGTTTGTGCATTTATCTGCATTATCTCACAAATACGTCAGAGTATTTTTGCAAATCTCTGATCGTTTTCTAAAGGTAGGTCTGAGAACCTATCCGACCGACTGTTGACTTCTCAAGGAGAGCTTTTCTAGCTTCTCTATTACTATCTGTGTGTAGGTCCAAGTGCCTCATACTAGATACAATATAGAAAAGAAGGAGGAGAAAGTAATCTGAGTAAGGAGAACAAGAAATCGGAGAAAGTCTCAAAGACTATTTTTCTCAAACAAAAACAAACATACAAACAGTGTTTCATAGAGGACAGGGAATCTTATCCTACCCTCTCTATTAGTTTCTCTCTTCACTAGTCAATCGACTGAAGGAGGAACAGAACACAAACGAACAAAAACCAAACATAGGAGCTGACACTGTCCTCCTGTTGATCACTACTGCGACATCATGTCGACAGAGACCGCCGAAGTGAGTGAATTCTCGGAGGCAGATCAAAGAAGAGAAGAAGAAGCAAGAGGAGGAGGAAGAGGATTGAATGGAGGAGGAGGAAGAGGATTGAATGAAGGAGGAGGAGGAGATGAAGGAGTAGGAGGAGGAGTAGAAGAGGGCTGGGATGATGAAGGAAGATATGGAGGAGACGAAGATGAAGGAGGATTTGAACAAGAAGAGACGGGAGGAGGAGGAGCATATGGTAATCCCTTACCACCTGCCTACGCGGGAGGAGGAGGACGAAAAATGATAGACTTGATTCATAGTGATGGAGAGGAGATCACAGTGGAGGAACAACAGTGGGTGCAAGACCACTATGACTTCACTAAAGAAGAGTTTGATAACAAGATGGGGGTAAGA
>WBZZ01006720.1:42500-45000 GCA_019918135.1 Paulinella micropora | reverse complement strand
CGAGGGTCAATGCTAGGAGAGTGTGGGACCGAGCGGTGGACGCATGGTCGGTACGTCACGATTTGGCCAAGCTAACGCAGGCTGCTGAAAAAGAGGGCAGCCAGGCCAGACTTATCGCCAGTGCGTTGCACAACACCACTAAGTTCCAGCCTCTTCTTGCCACGAGGAGCAACGGGGCCGCCAATGTCCTTCGTCGACGATTGTTGACAGGGTCGGCAGCCTTGAATTACCTCATGGCGAAAACCGTACGTTCACGCTCGTCACTCTGCCTTTGCGGGGAGGCAGAAGAAACGGAGGAACATTTCCTCCTTGACTGTGATCGGTACGATAGCGACAGGGACCTCATGATGGACATGATCAGGGCACATTGCACTTGCGAACGCAAGGGCAAGCCCAGCTGTGGCCAGTTCTTATCAGGATTATCCGATGAGGGCTCGGAAACAGAAATGAGCACGTTCATTTTGGGGGCCCCAACGCGACAGCGCATTCCGTGCCCGAGCGCGGATGCACATATCCAATTCTTTGTCCAACAAGCCTACGAAACCCGAGGCAAAGAGTTGACCCGCCTTCTGAGGCCCGCTGCCGATCGAGACGGCCGGCAGGACATCAGGAGTTACTTTGTTTCCAAACAACCTCGCGACCAATCACACCGTGCGCCCGATAACTCTTCCAACCCTAACTCCCCCGTGCCGGACACTCAAAGACCCCACAAGAGATCACGCGTAGAACCGTCAGACTGCACAAATTCGGGGCCTAGTGCCCATTCCCAGCCCGCTACCCAGTCGCCGATTGGCGGCGGGGTGGAATGGATGCCTATGTCTTCGGATATGCAGAGCTGATAGACCAAACATATCTATCTATCTATCTATCTATCTATCTATCTATCTATCTATCTATCTATCTATCTATCTATCTATCTATCTATCTATCTATCTATCTTCTTATGTGTGCCTAGCCATACGCCTATAAGTCACATGCCGAAATAGCGACGGGAAGCACAATCCTGTTCCCTCAGGGTGCCCTTTCTCGCTTATTGAGCCCGGAATAAAACCCACAGTGCTCTGTCGGTTTATACTAGACTGTCGAACAGTCTCGAAACTCCATCTGCTTACTGGGCCCTCTGTAATGTAGGTGGGAGCTCGTTCTGCAAGGGGCGCTTTATGGAACGAGCCCTGGCCCCGCCTGGTACTAGGGAGCTTTGGTATTGCCTGTATCAGTCCCTTCCGTGCAAACATCACGGCTTAGCTGGGCATCGGGTTAATACTTTACCCACAGACTTCCTGGTTGACGAAATCAGAAGCTCCTTTTTTCTGACATTAGTCGATATTTCATCTATCTATCTATCTATCTATCTATCTATCTATCTATCTATCTATCTATCTATCTATCTATCTATCTATCTATCTATCTATCTATCTATCTATCTATCTATCTATCTATCTATCTATCTATCTATCTATCTATCTATCTATCTATCTATCTATCTATCTATCTGTCTGTCTGTCTATCTATCTATCTATCTATCTATCTATCTATCTATCTATCTATCTATCTATCTATCTATCTATCCATCCATCCATCTATCTATCTATCTGTCTATCTATCTGTCTTTCTAGTGCACGGACCCTCTTCCAACCTGTGTATCTATCTATTTCTATCTATTTCTATCTATTAATCTATTAATCTATTAATCTATCTATCTATCTATCTATCTATCTATCTATCTATCTATCTATCTATCTATCTATCTATCTATCTATCTATCTATCTATCTATCTATCTATCTATCTATCTATCTATCTATCTATCTATCTATCTATCTATCTATCTATCTATGTATCTATCTGTCTGTCTGTCTACATAGTGCACGGACTTTCTTCTAACATCTTCTGAGATCTGTACAAAAAGATTGCCTTATGATGCCTTTTCCTTTTCTTTCTCTTCTTCCTTATCCTTCTCAAGACCCCACTCTCCATTCCTAGATTGCCTTTTTCTTCAACGACCTACCTCCTCTTCTTTTGTCCAGAACACAGTCTACCCGTGATTCCCATCCCGGACACATGCACAGTACACAAATTGCTGTTTGATGAGAAACTGCGTTCCTTTGCAAGGACTACATTCCTTTTGCGATAACTCATCTATCTATCTATCTATCTATCTATCTATCTATCTATCTATCTATCTATCTATCTATCTATCTATCTATCTATCTATCTATCTATCTATCTATCTATCTATCTATCTATCTATCTATCTATCTATCTATCTATCTATCTATCTATCTATCTATCTATCTATCTGTCTGTCTATATAGTGCACGGACCCTCTTCCAACCTGTGCGCAGATCTGTGCAAAAAGATTACCATGCGGTATTTTTAACCTTGAGAAGTTTCTAATTCTTAAGCACAACGAACAATGGCTTCAAGCGCTTCGATCTCAGTCAATGTTTGCATCTACAGCCTGTGTTATGGCTCATTGGAAAGCTCTTGGTGAGAGCTTT
>WBZZ01006720.1:0-2500 GCA_019918135.1 Paulinella micropora | reverse complement strand
TTAGTACGGGCTCCAGGTAGGTTATTCACTGTCTTTTACACGTGTATACATGCGTATATATATATACATATATATATATAATATATGTATATATATATACGCCTTATAAGTACCGTAGGTTATTCACTGTCTTTCACACGTGTATATATATATATATATATGTATATATATATATATATATATACGCCTTAAGTACGGGCTCAAGGTAGGTTATTCACTTTCTTTCACACGTATATATATATATATATATATAATATATACATATATATGTATATATAATATATATATATACATATACTCCTAACCAGGGCTGATATGTTAAGGGGTATATATATATATATATAT
Organism: Paulinella micropora; assembly: GCA_019918135.1. Lineage (NCBI taxonomy): Eukaryota > Cercozoa > Imbricatea > Euglyphida > Paulinellidae > Paulinella > Paulinella micropora. The sequence goes on along the minus strand of WBZZ01006720.1, from coordinate 2,155 downwards.
ATACTGTCTTTTACACGTGCAAGTTTTCGGCTAGGTAGGTGAGTAGGTAGGTAGGTAGATAGATAGATAGATAGATATATAGATAGATAGATAGATAGATAGATAGATAGATAGATAGATAGATAGATAGATAGATGAAATATCGACTAATGTCAGAAAAAAGGAGCTTCTGATTTCGTCAACCAGGAAGTCTGTGGGTAAAGTATTAACCCGATGCCCAGCTAAGCCGTGATGTTTGCACGGAAGGGACTGATACAGGCAATACCAAAGCTTCCTGGTACCAGGCGGGGCCAGGGCTCGTTCCATAAAGCGCCCCTTGCAGAACGAGCTCCCACCTCCATTACAGAGGGCCCAGTAAGCAGATGGAGTTTCGAGACTGTTCGACAGTCTAGTATAAACCGACAGAGCACTGTGGGTTTTATTCCGGGCTCAACAAGCGAGAAAGGGCACCCTGAGGGAACAGGATTGTGCTTCCCGTCGCTATTTCGGCATATGACTTATAGGCGTATGGCTAGGCACACATAAGGCACCCCACCACGGGCCCAGCACACCCACACCATCCCCTAATTCTCTGTCTGTCGACAGATGAGATAGATAGATAGATAGCTAGATAGATAGCTAGATAGATAGCTAGATAGATAGCTAGATAGATAGATAGATAGATAGATAGATAGATAGATAGATAGATAGATAGATAGATAGATAGTTAGATGAGATGTCGCAAAGGAATGTAGTCCTTGCAAAGGAACGCAGTTTCACATCAAACAGTAAATTTGTGTACTGTGCATGTGTCCGGTGGGAATCACGGGTAGACTGTGTTCTGGAAAAAAGAAGAGGAGGAAGGACGTTGAAAAAAAAGGCAATCTAGGAATGGAGAGTGGGGAGGATAAGGAAGAAGAGAAAGAAAAGGAAGCCAGATAGATAGATAGATAGATAGATAGATAGATAGATAGATAGATAGATAGATAGATAGATAGATAGATAGATAGATAGATAGATAGAATGCTGCAGAGTATTATGGTATATCGCGCGTGCTGATGTATATATATATATATATATATATATATATATATATGTATGTATATATGTATGTATGCATGTGTGTGTTATAGAGGTTGGTAAGGATTTTTGTTGCTCGATTTTTGTTCATTTTATTCATCCATTATTTGTCCATTCATTCTATTCATTCCATTCATTCATGCATTTATTCATTCATCTATTCGTTCTTTCTTTTTTTCTTCTTTCTTCTATTTAGACTGTGTTTGACAATGTTGCTACATACCGTTAACTCGATTTTATTTAACAAAGAAATATAATCTATAAATCAATACATCAATACATCAATAAGTCAGTAAGTCAATAAATGAAATTGAAAAAAAAAAAAAAAAAAAAAAAAAAAAAAAAAAAAAAAAAAAAAAAAAAAAAAAAAACAACAACACGCAAGTAAGTAAGGAAGTAAGTAAGTAATTATATCAGTGTGTTCTTCTATCACTGCATGTCCGATCGTGTGTGCTACATTATCAGATTCTTATATTATCGGTCATCTTGACAAAATGTGGTCAGGTTACCGATAAAATTACATACGCGGCGCGCCAAATTTGACGTGTTTTGCGGGGGCTCGCCGGCCCGGCTCGTCTCGCCCGCAAAACACGTCAAAATTTGTGGCATGCCGCATGATATACTATTTCTGTGTGTGTTGTGATATAGAATCGTACGATAAAAGAGCCTCGTCATTCTATTCTGTTGGGTCGTGATTCATCCTCCGCGCCGCCAGCCATAGCCACAAATTTGACGTGTTTTGCGGGCGAGCCGAGCCGGGCCGGTGATAAATTTGACGTGTTTTGCGGGCGAGACGAGCCGGGCCGGCGATCCTGCAAAACACGTCAAATTTGTGACGTGTTTTGCGGGCGAGCCGAGCCGGGCCGGCGATAAATTTGACGTGTTTTGCGGGCGAGACGAGCCGGGCCGGCGATCCCGCAAAACACGTCAAATTTGTGGCTAGCCGCATGATTTACTATTTCTGTGTGTGTGTTTGTGATGCAGAGTCGTTTGATAAAGAGCCTCGTCGGTCTATTTTATTGAGTCGTAACCCATCCTCTGCGCCGCCAGCCATGCCCTTCTCACAAGGTAGATCTCTCTCTCACTCTCTCTCTCT
>WBZZ01006719.1:390000-392849 GCA_019918135.1 Paulinella micropora | reverse complement strand
TGGAGGCAACAACAGGCTCAAGATCCGGAGTTTAAAGAACTGATACAGTTATATCAGAACCCGGATGAGCTACGGATGACGAAAGCGATCAAAGATCAGATGAAGGAGATGGGATGGAGAGATGGTCTACTGTGGTACAAGGGCCTTCACGGTCGCTATGCGTCACAGCCGGACAAATGGACCCTTTGGGTACCGGAGAGTCTGAGACGATTTATATTTGTCGCAGCCCACAATTGCCCACTTTTGGCGCATCCGGGTCGACAACGAACTCATATGTTCGTAGCGAGGCGATTCTGGTGGAAGAAGATGAAGGAGGAGATAGATCAGGCGGTGGATGCATGCATCCCGTGCAAGATAAACAAAACACCACTGAAGGCAAATTTCGGCCTGATTGGCGAATTTCCTCTTCATGCGGGGATGTTTGAGTTTATACATATTGATCATGTGGGACCTTTCCCAGAATCGAAGGATGGTTACAAATACATCCTCACGGCTATTGACAGAGCCACCAACTATGTGTGGATCATCCCTGTCAAAGACGTCACCGGCAAGACGACGGCCGAGGCGCTGATCGATAGGATCATCTCACAGATCGGAGTACCAAGAAAGATATGTTCTGATCGAGGCTCGGACTTTAATAACGAGGTCATCGACAAACTATCTAAGTATTACGGGATGAAATGGCAATATGTTACTGCCTATAACCCGCGAGCAAATGGGAAAATCGAGCGGGTACACAGACCCCTCAAAGCCTCGCTAAAGATGTATTGCACGAAGAAGGAGAATCAAAGAGCATGGGTCGAGGCAGCACCATCATTTGCGTTTGCAATGAACTGTCTACCCTCTACGGCGTTAGGAGGCTCGAAGGGCTCAATCTCGCCATATCAGTTAGTATATGGGCGTGAGCCTGATATCCCGACTTCGCTCCTTCACCCAAAAGACACTTGGGCGGATGCGGATGAGTTGTTTGGGATGAGACTTAGAGTGAAGATGGAGGCGGAACAAATAGTCAGGGCGCATAGAGAGGCGGAGCGCCGAAAGACTGATGCTGAAGGGGTGCGACAAGCGCACTTGGATCAGATCAAATTCCAGGTCGGGGATATTGTACTATTGTACCATCCTCAAGTCCCGAAGGGAGTCAGCTCTAAGCTGTTCACTCACTGGAAAGGACCTTATCAGATTATGGAACAGACGGGACCTCTGAATTACAAGATCAGGGGTAGAGGGAAGGTGCAAATTGTGAATGTAAGAAGGCTGATTAAGTATGATCCCTTCTTACTGGAAGATGAATCCGTTGAGGAGGCGTTAAAACGGATGAAGGATGATGATTTTGGGTGCCGCCCATCCACAAGGAGGCTGGCATAGACCAAGACGATGCTTATCGGGCACCGATAGCTGAGAAGGAGGAGAGTGAGGTGGACAGCAAGGAGAAGACTGACCGCATAAGCGCGGCGGGGACTCAGTCCAAGTCTCCGCGAGAGCATAGCGGAAAGAAGGAGAAGATCACAGAGGCGCAGCTAAGGAGAGCGAGGAATGATCTTATCAACGACCAACCGAGGAAGGCGATGAGGTTCCTGGTGACAGGTGCACCAGCTTGTTTTTCAGTATTATTTGTCCGGATTGGACCTGATGCCATTTATTCCTGGTCTGTTGCAGTTTTCCTTTTTGGCTTCACTGAGCTAATATAACGAGACATCATTCTCATCTTTTGAGGACTGTGTTTGGTTGTATTACCGACTTTTTACGAGCTATCGTTGGGGGCATTACAAAAGGCAATTGATTGCATCCGTCTAACTTAAGGTAAAATTACTACTATTAATACCTTCAAGCTCGCCTCTACCTCAGCTAGCGAAACAGAAACAAGCAAGAAAAAGAAAAAGAAAGCAGTGAATAATAATAATAATAATAATAATAATAATAATAATAATAATAATAATAATAATAATAATAATAATAGTGCTTCTCTGTCAATGGCTGATGCAAATCTGCACATGCGCCTCCATCGTCTCACCCGTGAGGGGAGTACGAAGAATTGACGATAGGCTCTAATGACACCCCCGTACGGGCAGTTCCAACACTTCCAGACGGACCGGTATGTTCAATGAAAATACTGGTGGCACCGACGGGAATCGAACTGGCGACAGGGCCCAGATGGTAGAACTTGACCACTGAGCTATCACGGTGTCGAAATAATAATAATAATAATAATAATAATAATAATAATAATAATAATAATAATAATAATAATAATAATAACAATAATAATAATAATAATAATAATAATAATAATAATAATAATAATAATAATAATAATAATAATAATAATAATAATACTTCCTCTAAGGCATACTGATGCAGCTGATGGCACGATCCGTTTCCGCACATGAGCCTCCATGCCCTTGTTCGAGGTGCTCCATCCCCACCTAGTCAGTCTCTCGACTGATTATAGGGGCCACCGATGGAGCTCCTGAGGGCAAGACTACACTAAGCAGAGGTTATTCCGCAGTCCCAACAATCTCTTGCAAAACGTTGCCGCATGTGCAAGTGCGTACACCAAGCATGGTTGCTAGAACTACCTCAAAACCCCACCCATAACAATTTGGTATCCGCTGGGTCCACTGGCTATCAACAGGCATAGCGGAGTTTAAGATCTTCGACAGGCGCCCAACGACCCTCCTCCCCAGCATCATCCACCAAATGGTTTTGAGTTGGCATCACAGTTTAACGCCGTAAGGCAATTGGGCTGGAACTCTGATAAACAAGCGTGACTAAGTTTTTATCATCAGGTGTTACCCTCAAATATATCACAGTCAACACTAATGCATACTGATGCAGCAGAGGCTCATGCC
>WBZZ01006719.1:380000-382500 GCA_019918135.1 Paulinella micropora | reverse complement strand
ATAATGTTTATGCGTATAACCTGTTCCTTGTTGAGATTGCCACCAAGCTCACCCGTCGGTGTTTGTGAGGAGTGCGATAGATATTGACTTCTAGTAAAATCATGTTGGGAGGGCATTTTCGCGTGTCAAGCCCCAGGGTCGAGTGAACACCCTGCGCGCGCCCGTCAGGGCTTTCACTCGATCGAGGGGGTTTGACACGCGGAAATCAATGACCAATATGATTTTCTTGGGGTAAAATTCTGACGGCACCAAAAAACCACGATTGGAGCTCTGTTTTTGTTGTTTTGTTGTTGTTTGTGTGTGTGTGTGTGTGTGTTTTGTTTTCCTAGTAAAACCCCATGGGGTTTTCCCAGCGAACATGTATGGCTATTTTCCCGTCAAAATGTGGTACAACCCCATGGGCATTTCGCAGTAAATGCCCGTGGGCGTTTCCCAGAGTGGTCAATGCCATGGGGTGTTACTACCAGAATTTCCCGGTATAAATCGTGGTGCCGGAAGGATTTTACTACATATATGTGTGATCCATCCCCCCCCCCCCCCCCCCTCCCTCCACTTTTCCTCCAACCCCTTAGAAGTACAAACATGATGATAAATATCGAACCTTTTGATGGATCAAGCCTGATCTGGTCAAACATGGCTAAACATCCAAAAATAGTGTTTTCCCTCTTCGGAGAGAGAATATTGTTTCCAGGGATTATGTTTTCAACGGGGATATCCAAATGTACCCTATTTCTCACTCTTTTGTTCCACGTTTTCGACTTGAATTTTGTTGAAAAGGGTGGCGGGGGAAGACCCGGGGGGGGGTTCTTCACACATACATATAGGCACATGCATGTAGGCCCTCCCCCGCAGCTGCGGAGAGCAGTGGGGAGACGTATCTGCAGGGACCACGCGAAGGCGACGAGCCTCTGGCGTTCTGGCTGACCGCGGTGAGAGATACATGACACACAGCACATACACGAGCCTCTGTCGTTCTGGCTGACTGCGCTGACATAACATGACACACAGCACGTGCACATGACATGCATGACATGCACAGCACATTCATTACATACATTACATACATTGCATACATTATATACATTACAGTCATGACATACATGACACAGGTGCGCGTGGTGCCTCGTCGCTACTCTATCGACCTGGCGCAGCTGCACATACATTACATACATTTTCATACATGTTCATACATTTTCATACATAACATACATTGTGCACGCTACTCTATTGCCTTGGCGCAGCTGCTTAGAGATGGCATATATTACATACATTACATACATTACATACATTACATACATTACATACATCACATACATTACATTACGTGGCATATGTGACATGCATTTCGCGTAGGTGGCCGGGGTGTCGCAGCCCTAATCTCTTGGCCTGGCGCAGCTGCACTTACAGTACATACCTTGCATAAAGTACGTACATGACATACATGACACACAGGTGCCCGGTGTGTCTCGTCGCTACTCTATCGGGTTATCGCAGCTGCTGGCCCCGCCCGCCACGCACCAAGGCCCCATGCGCATCGAACGCTTAGTCTTGGTCTCTATCTATCCATCTATCTATCTATCTATCTATCTATCTATCTATCTATCTATCTATCTATCTATCTATCTATCTATCTATCTATCTATCTATCTATCTATCTATCTATCTATCTGGGCGCTTTATGGAACGAGCCCTGGCCCCGCCTGGTACTAGGGAGCTTTGGTATTGCCTGTATCAGTCCCTTCCGTGCAAACATCACGGCTTAGCTGGGCATCGGGCTAATACTTTACCCACAGACTTCCTGGTTGACGAAATCAGAAGCTCCTTTTTTCTGACATTAGTCGATATTTCATCAGTTGATCTTATCACTTACTCTACGGAATGAACCAAGGCCACTTGAGGTGTCACTGACCCTCTCTTGGGCTTGATTTTTTGAAATGGGTGCCATCTGTCGACAGACAGAGAATTAGGGGATGGTGTGAGTGTGCTGGGCCCGTGGTGGGGTGCCTTATGTGTGCCTAGCCATACGCCTATAAGTCACATGCCGAAATAGCGACGGGAAGCACAATCCTGTTCCCTCAGGGTGCCCTTTCTCGCTTGTTGAGCCCGGAATAAAACCCACAGTGCTCTGTCGGTTTATACTAGACTGTCGAACAGTCTCGAAACTCCATCTGCTTACTGGGCCCTCTGTAATGGAGGTGGGAGCTCGTTCTGCAAGGGGCGCTTTATGGAACGAGCCCTGGCCCCGCCTGGTACTAGGGAGCTTTGGTATTGCCTGTATCAGTCCCTTCCGTGCAAACATCACGGCTTAGCTGGGCATCGGGTTAATACTTTACCCACAGACTTCCTGGTTGACGAAATCAGAAGCTCCTTTTTTCTGACATTAGTCGATATTTCATCTATCTATCTATCTCTATCTATCTATCTATCTATCTATCTATCTATCTATCTATCTATCTATCTATCTATCTATTTATCTATCTATCTATATCTATCTATCTAT
>WBZZ01006719.1:340000-342500 GCA_019918135.1 Paulinella micropora | reverse complement strand
GCGACGTTGGGAAGAGGAGGAAGGGGTGGGGAGGGGTGTGTGTGTGTGTGGGGGGGGGGGGGGGGGGGGGGGGGTGGAGCACCGCAAACCATCCTTTCAGGTGTTGGCGCAGCCCCTAGTTATTATTATTATTATTATTATTATTATTATTATTATTATTATTATTATTATTATGGACACCGTGATAGCCCAGTGGTCAAGTTCTACCATCCGAGCCCTGTCGCCAGTTCGATTCCCGTCGGTGCCACCAGTATTTTCATTGAACATACCGATCCGTCTGGACCAGTATTTTCATTGAACATACCGGCCCGTCTGGAAGTGTTGGAACTGCCCTTGCGGGGGTGTCATTAGAGCTTATCGTCAATTCTTTGTACTCCCCTCACGGGTGAGACGATGGAGGCGCATGTGCAGAAATGCATCAGCCATTGACAGAGAAGCACTATTATTATTATTATTATTATTATTATTATTATTATTATTATTATTATTATTATTATTATTATTATTATTATTATTAATGGAGGCACATGTCCAGGATCTGGATCTGATGCTATAGTCTGAGGAAGCCTATTATTATTATTATTATTATTATTATTATTATTATTATTATTATTATTATTTACTATATGAGGCGTACTGATGCAGCTAATGGCATATCCTCAACGGACATAAGCCTCCAATACCCTTGTTCGAGGTCCTCCACCCCCCCGTGTCAGTCTCTCGCCTGATGATCGGGGTCACCGATGGAGCTCCTGAGGGCAAGACTGCACTAAGCCGAGGTTATTCCGCAGTCAGCAACCTCTTGCAAGACGTCACCGAATGTGCAAGTGCATACACCAAGCGCGGTTGCTAGAGCTGCCTCGAAACTCCACCCATAACAATCTGGTGTCTGCTGGGTCCTGGGCTATCAACCAGCATATGCAGAGTTTAAGATCTTTTACGCGCGCAACGACCCTCCTCCCCAGCATCTACCACCAAAGGGTTATGAGTTGGCGTCACAGTTTAACGCCTTGAGGCCATTGGGCTGGAACTCTGTTTAGCAAGTGTGACTAGGTTTTTTCATCGGGATTTCCCTCAAATATGTCATATTATTATTATTATTATTATTATTATTATTATTATTATTATTATTATTATTATTATTATATTTCACAGTGGGCCTATTTTGCCCCTTGATCGTCCTCAGCAATTAAGCTATGTAGCCTATCTACATGTAGCCTAGGTCTGTGTTGTACCATGCACATGGTGTGGCCGCTACAGTGGGTTGAGCTTGCACAGGACAGGAGGCCAAGACACAGAACACTTTCCGGCTATTGCGGTGAACAAGACAGGAGACCAAGACAGAGAAAACTTCTCCATTGTTTGCGGTGATTTCCCGGGATATCAATAGATATTTCCCTCCCGTGTCATGCTCGGTGATTTCCCGGGATATCAATAGATATTTCCCTCCGGTCTCGTGCTTTAGCTTCTTTGATATCTGTACCTAACCTATGTATGTCTTATATTATATCCACATGGTGTCGCCTTTCTACAGCGGATAGAGCTTGCACAAGGGTATTTATGTACATGTAGCATAAGTGTGTGTGTGTAAGCCTCTGTATGTTGCCGATCTATGTCTGTACAAGCTCTTGTGTCTTCTTGGCGTACCCTATCCATGTATGTACAAGCGCTTCATTCTTCTTGGCCTAGCACTTCACGAGCACGCGTCGTCGTGGCATGGGAGTGGAGAGTGCGCGCCACTTGTCTGGGCAGCTGCTGCTCATTGTGCAAGCGCTGCATAACGGTACTGGAAGAGGAGGAAGGGGAGGAGGTGGGGTGGGGTGGGGGGGGGGGGGGGGGGGGGGCAATTGTCGGGGCAGCTGCTGCTTATCATGCAAGCGCTGGACAGCGGTTCAGAAAAGGAGGAGGAGGAGCAGCAGCAGCAGCAGAAGGAGGAGGAGGAATAAGAAGAAGAAGAAGAAGAAGAAGAAGAAGAAGAAGAAGAAGAAGAAGAAGAAGAAGAAGGAGAAGAAGAAGAAGGGGATGGAGGAGGCGCGAGGGGGTGGGGTGGAAAGAGGAGAGAGGGGAGAGTGGGAGGCTAGAGGAGTGAGAACAGAGGCAAGAGAGAGGGGGAAAGTGCTACTAGATGGTTGGCCGACGTATGTGTATTTGTATGTATGTATGTGTGTGTGTGTGTGTGACAGCGGGAATAGCACACCGTGATTTGAAGCCCAAGAACCTTTGCTTTTCCAAAGAGGTTCAGACAGCACGTCTGAGTCAAGACTGAACCTAATTTGTTATTTCTATAGTCGATGACTGAAATCATCCTAGTATGAATGATTTACGTCTAAATTACAAACATACGTACATACATACATATATACATACATACATACATACATACATACATACATGACATACATGACATACATACATACATACATACATACACATAAATACCTACCTACCTACCTACCTACCTACCTACCTACCTACCTACCTACCTACCTACATACATACA
>WBZZ01006719.1:272500-330000 GCA_019918135.1 Paulinella micropora | reverse complement strand
CACCACCTGAGCCCGTCCGAGAAGATGACTTCGCCTCACCACCTGAGCCCGTCCGAGAAGATGACTTCGCATCTAATTAGACACATTGAGCCAAAAGATGATAGTCTTACAAACTAACGGTTCGATAGTAGCTGTATGGGTCGGCGGACACAGCAGTTTATTTTCCCGAAAAGCTACTTCTTAATCGAACCAATCGAGCCAGTCTGTCAGGTATGGGCCATTGTTGACTGGCCAAGTTGACGGTCAACAGTCGAAATAGCTTCTTGCCCACGTGACAATATCGTAGTTCCTGACGCTAAGGTTCTGCAATTTTCCTCAGCCTCCACTCTGGTCATGGGTCAGAGTACTATTTCTCCGATTGGGTGCTTCAGTTACCACAATTTAGCCAGCGCTCCAATGACTATCGTTCTCACAGGATTAGGTCCTCTCAAAGTGTCTAATGATCTCTTCTCTTGGATCATGCGATTTCATGCACCCTAAATTTGTTTCCCACATAGGACACAGACGTCGTGCTATACATATCAAGAGAGAGTTGCTGAGAAAGACAAAGTGTGTTGCGCGATGGCAGATAGTATCATGATAGCCCTAGTAATTTCTCGTTTTCTCTTGTGCTTGACCTTTGTCTCACTTCTTGCTTTCCTCTTTTTCTTGTAAGTCTAATCTAATATTAATTTAATTCAAAATGAAACAGTGATAGATTTTATATCTATCTGATGATGATTTTTCTTTAACAACACTGTGCTCATATAATTATGTATTGTTTCTGCAAAACATTACTTTATCTTTATGTCTGCGGCTGATGAACAACAATAAATGATCATTAATTCCTATTTTAATCTACATCAATGAAAATTGCAATCAGTATATGATCATTTAAAAATGTTTACATACACTTTTCAATTGATCACATTTTGTACGGTGTTAATGCTATTACCTTAGGAAGTGAGCTAGGTGATGGAATTAATACAACAGGTATTTGAAGTACTACTGAGTATTTCATAATGTGGAAAAAATGTAATTACTGGTTACAGTGTCGGTGGAATTGGTGGCACCAATGCATATTTACTTTATGTAGATGCCTTTTTACAAGTGTCTTAGACTGAAGTTAGAACTGTTTCGTTCATTTAGTGTGCTTCTGTCTGTAGTGAGTAAATTCTCGACGCCAGTACGTGTTTGCTTAGAAAATTTCCGAAAATCTTAGGAAAATTTCCATGCACAGTTGATTTATTAACGACTTCAGATTGTTACAATAGTAGGATATTTAATAACAGATAACTGTCCTAACGATATGAAGACTAAGGAATACTACTGTACTAGGAATACCTAACTCTAGAGTAACTAGAGTAACCAGCTTAAAAACTAGAAGAAGAAAAAAAAGTAAGGGGACCAGACCAAGGATAACCGACAGACAGGAACTGTAAGTATTGCCATTACATACCGGGTGGGCCGGCATAAAGGTTGGGAAAAAATTGTACAAAAACAGCAGGACTGTTACTACTTGTTGGTCTGTAAGTGTTGGCCTTTTATTAGAGATAGAACTCAAGGGAACCACAAAAAAGCTCAGCCTAAGCTAAACATTCATCTATGTGACCCCCTTTGTTATTAATAAAGAGTCTTGTTTGAGATTTCATTTCGTCTTTTATTCTAGTTGTTATTTTCACTGAAGTTTGCCGTATCATCCGGTCCTTCTGATATTTTCTCCGAGTGTCTTGAGCTAGCTAAGTATTTCTCCATAGCTAACAGCAACTTCTCAATGTCGGGCTTCAGTCTTTCCAGCGTACAGACATCTGGCGTTTGGATGGGTTTTTTCGTTGGTTTTTACTACTATAGGTACCATTATAGGACACTTATCTTTTTATATAAAATAATGCTATTTTCATATAAATTCGTCTTACTATTAATTTCAATAAAAATATACATAATTTCATCCAAATTCAATACAAGCATTCTTAATCAATAAATAGTCCATATATGAATTTCTCTCAAACTCTAAAAAAAAGATAACTCATCTATCTTTTGCCAAATCAACACGAAGAGACATCAAAACCAGTCTCTTAGTTTTTACTGCTGTCCTGAACTTAGTTATCTTTTTTTGAAAAAATGAAAGTCCTCTCCTGTTGCGAGTTTGATTAATTTCCATTTAAATATAATAAAAAATATATTATATATAATATAAATGGGAAGACATCCAACATATACTGCGGAGGAGGCAAGGGCAAAACACGCTGAACGTATGAGAGAGTATCAAAGAAGAAATAAAGAGAAAGCACTTATGAGAGCAAAAGAATATTATCAAAAAAACAAGGCAGACATACTGAGAAAATCAAAAGAGAAAAGAGAAAAAACCAAGGCTGACCTTATTAGACTCCAGAATATTGTCGGTGAAAATTGAGACCTGAAAAAAAAATTGAATTTCATATTAAATATAAGATAATATTTTATATATATATATATATTTTTTTTATATATAAAATAAAAATATTTTTTGGAAAAAATATATTCCAATAAATATATGGCGAACACCATCGACTATGGCGGACAAACATGGAACTTGGACAAGTTGGCGGAAGCAAAAATAACATATCAGATAAGGCAAAACAAGTTATATGTTAAAAAGCCGAACGGAACTAGGTTTTATGACATAACAACGACAAGGGGAGCACTATCTGACCCTGAAAGTTTTATTCTGAACCTGAGCGAAAACAAAGGGAAAGAAAATATGTTGAACCACAAGTAATTGAGTTCAATGGTTATAAACTAATAAGGATTGACACTGAACACAAACTACCTGTGGGGCAATCGGTATATACTATTAAATTAAGTAAATCAATGTCTAAAAAAGTGAAAAAGTTTCCATTAGAGGGTATTATTGGTATGATAGGATCCATAATTGAAGACTTTAAAACACTTTACAAAGACAATGACTTAATACAAATACGTATTAGTGCTATTCCTTCAACTTGGAATGTACAAAACCAAAAATTAATAAAAGTAAAAGATTTCAATTTAGAAGATATACTGACTAGATTAGAATCTATACTGCAATCAAACGACGAAAACTATATGGACGAAGAAGGAGCAACTATGGAACTTATTGATTTCAATTTTGTGGGTGTAAGGATGCCAGAAGGAGGAGCAAGATTGAAAGCAATAACAGAAACAGACATGTATAAAAAGAAAGGTGTAATACGAATAAACAATGACGACAACATATGTTTGGCAAGGGCAATCGTTGTAGCGAAAGCAAAGATTGAGGAACACACAAAATACGAGCAAATCAGAAAAGGACGCAGAATCCAAGACGAACTGGCAAACAAACTGCACGAGGAGGCTGGTGTCATGAAAGATTTATGTGGGCTTTCTGAAATTAGTGAGTTTGCTAAGCACATTGACTACAACAGTGTTATTGTTGAATATCCAGACAAAATAGTTTATAAGACTGAGATGAAGGACAAAAGGAACATATACATACTAAAAACAATGAACCATTACGACACCATAACAAGCATGAAAGCATTTTTATCAAAACGAAACTTTTGCGAGAAATGTATGAGGGGGTACGAACATAATCACGCATGTGAATTCAAATGTAATATATGTCAAACTGAAGGATGTAAAGGATATGACAATATTTCAAAATGGAAAATGTGCAATGAGTGTAATGGAAAGTTTCCGAATGATGAATGTTTCAATAATCATAAACAAAATAAGTTATGCGACACAAAGAAAAAATGTATCACTTGTGCTAAGACTTACAAAGGAGAACACAAATGTGGATATGAAAAATGTAGGAACTGCAAAGAACTACAACCTCTATCACACCAATGTGAGTTAAAGAAAAAAGTGATACACGAACCATCAACCAAATATGTATTCTTTGATTTTGAAGCAAATCAAGAGACAGGAACACATATTATCAATCATTCTGAAAGTCAATATTTCGACGACAGCACACCAATCATACATAAAAACATTGAACAATTCTGTGAGTGGTCATTGGGTGTAAAACATAAGGGTTATACATTCATAGCACATAATGCACGGGGATATGATTGTCAATTTGTATTGAAATGGTTGATTGAAAAGGGAATAACTCCATTTGTGATATATGAAGGTGGTAAAATAATGATGATGTCTATTGGTAATGGGAAAGAACAGATTAGATTTATAGATAGTTTATCATTTCTAACTATGCCTCTATCTGACTTTCCTGACACATTTGGACTTACTGAATTGAAAAAAGGATACTTTCCTCACTTCTTTAATAAAACAGACAATCAAACATACATAGGCAAAATACCAGACATGGACGATTACGGATATAACTCATTCTCAAAGAATAAAAGAGATGATTTCATAAAATGGTATGGGGAGCAAAAAGACAAAGTATTAGATTTCAATAAAGAAATGATTGAATATTGTCATAGTGATGTAAATATACTAAGACGGGGGTGTATTGAGTTTAGGAAGCAATTTATGGAGTTCGGAATTGATCCATTTCAATACACAACTATTGCCTCTACATGTATGGCACTATTCAAAGCAAACTATATGCCTGAGGACAGCATAGCAGTTATACCGACAAACAGAACAGACAAAGCAAAAACAAGTCGTATGTGTGTGGAGTGGTTAGCATACAGAGAAAAAAAGGACAATGCTAAAATTCAACATGGTCTAAATGGTAAAGAAAAAATACTAAACTTACCCAAAGGTGTGAAAGCCTACTTAGACGGATATGACGAAAAGACAAAAACGGCATATGAGTTCCATGGTTGTTATTGGCACGGGTGTCCTGAGTGTTTCAATGGAAATGAACTAAACAGAGAAAGGTCTGTGAATAAAACATTTGGACAACTATACAAAGAAACTAAACTACGCGAAACTTTAATCAAGCAACATCCGGAAGTTAGTCAATTAATAACAATATGGGGGTGTCAATGGAACAGGATACGAACAAAGGAAGAATTCAAAGGAGAAATAGAAGAGACATTAATTGAGCAAGAAGCAATCAATCCACGACATGCAATGTTTGGTGGAAGGACGAATGCTCTATCTCTATACTGGAAATCTATGAGTGAATATCAGTATGCAAAGTATATAGATGTGTGCTCTCTCTATCCGACTGTCATGTACTATGACCCCTATCCTGTGAAACATCACCAAACAATAAGAGGAAAAGAGGCACATGATATGTTGAATAATAAAACAGCATTTGGTGTAGCAAAAATAAAAATACTTCCGCCTAGAGGACTTATTCATCCTGTTCTACCATGTCAAGATAGAAGGAAGGATTACAAGACAAATGCCAACACACAGACGAAGAGAGAACACTTACAGGCACATGGGCAACACCACTTATTTACAAAGCAATCCAAAAAGGCTACAGACTTATTAAAACTTATGAATTATGGCATTGGAATGAACAGACAACAGAACTATTCAAAGAATACATTAAGACCTTTCTAAGAGTGAAACAGGAATCAAGTGGCTATCCATCAAATGTCATTACAGAAGAAGACAAAGACAATTACATTAAGGACTATGAAGAAAAAATGAAAATCAAATTGGACAAAAGCAAGATTGAAAAGAATGAAGGAAGAAGGGCTGTAGCGAAACTATGTCTTAACTCACTATGGGGAAAATTTGGACAACAAAACAACAAGACACAAACAAAAATCATAAGGAGTGAAGCCGAACTATTCAAAATACTAAATGACAAGAAGATAAATGAAGTATCTATCAATATGATAAACAAAGAATGCCTAGAACTATCTTACAACCTACACCCTGAAAAAGTATCTGACCCCTACAATACAAATATCTGTGTAGCACTATTTACAACAGCACATGCGCAAATGAGATTGTATGATATGATGGACAGATTAGGTAATAGAGTGTTATATCACGACACAGACAGCGTAATTTATTCCGTAGATGAGAAAGAAGGACAGACAACAATACCGACTGGTGATTTATTGGGACAATGGACAGACGAATTGATAGACAAAAAGACGAAGGTAAGCAGAAAGATAACCACATTTATTGGAGCAGGACCTAAATCATACGGCTACATACTAAATGATGGAACAACCAAAATGAAATTAAAAGGATTTTCAATGAATTACGAGACTTGTAAAAAATTGAACTTGGTTAATATGTTTAGTATCATAAGCAAGGGATTGAAAGTACAAGACACTGAACTATCTAAAAAGGCATATGAAGAATTAGAAGACCTACTAGAAACAAAAGGAGAAAAGTGTATAGCAAAGAATGTAGCAGAGGCTGGAAATGTAATCATACACACCAACAGCAAAATAACAAGAAACAAAAAGACAAAAACAATTACGTCAGAGCATTTACAAAAGATATTTTCATTTACTTACACTAAAAGAGTAATTCAACCTCTAAAAGAAAACCAGATCACGACATTACCATATGGATACTAAGCAAAAAAAAAAAAAAAAAAAAAAAAAAAAAAAAAAAAAGGAATTTACAAAAAAGAGAAAAAAAGAAGAAAAAAAAAAGGCATCTGGTAAAGAGTGGTTTGTTAAGAGTAAGCAGTGGGAGTTGAACCGACGATAACGACGGACAACACCACCAACATACTAATTACACCACCCATCACCATACCACGAGAAGGAGCATAAAAACACTTTTTTTTTCGGTGCTTGCTTTGGTTTCGGTTTTTCCTTGCGCAATGTTATCACATGGTTTTCTGAGAGAGAATGCGAAAACACAAAAACATTTCTACGTTCTCGCACTTTTTGCCTACTTTATAGCAGTTCGCCTTGACGAGATGAGTGATTTAGTTGATGACGAGGCTAAAGAGGACTATCAAAATGAAATTTCAAGCGATGATGATGTTGAAAGAGAAGATAATAATTGGATTGAATATTATTCTGACAAGACAAGCAAAAAACTTATTTCTGACAAAATATTTTTGGAAACGAAGAAAAAAAACTTGTCAAAAAAAATAAGACAAATGAAACAAGAACTTGACGAGGTGGAACAAAGACTTGATGCTCTTGAACAGAGAGACAATGAAATAAAAGAGGGTAAAAAGCAATTAGGAGCTGGGCGGCAGCGAGGCGTGGCGGCTGCAGGGCACCAACGCGCAGGCGCACACCGCCGCGCAGCTGGAGGCCGCCGCCGCCGACCCGGCCCCGGAGCCGCCCGCCCTGGGCGCCGGGGACCTGCAGCTGCTGCGGCAGTACGACACGGTGCGGGACCTGACCAACTGCTACACCAGCAGCTGGCTGTCGCACACGAACCGCGCGGTCAGGCTGCACCGGGTGCGGGGCACGCGGGCGCCGCGGGTCGAGCTGGCGCTGGCGCTGGACCGGGCCGATCCCCTGGTCGCGCACCTCAACGCGTCCGAGCTGGACGCGCTCGAGGGGGAGCTGCGCGCGCTGGCCGCCTTCGAAGTGGTGGAGGTCGACGCCGCCGGCAGCGAGCTGCTGGCCCGGGACTGGTACTGGGCCGGCGAGTTTGGCTGCGCGCTGAGCGGTGGCTGCTTCGCCGGCGCGGGGGCCGACACTTCCGGCCGCTACGTGTTTGATGTAGCGCCGACCGACGTGTGCCTGGGCTCCAGCTCGTTCCAGCGGGCCTCGCGCGGCGCGGGGGGCACGTGCCTGAACACTGTGCGGCTGGAGGTCCGCCCCGGGGCCGACGGCAACGGCAGCGCGCCGGCCGACGCTGCCGGCGACCTGGCGGACACGGCGCTGGGCGGCGGGCTGGGGCGGGCCGAGCGGCCGCGCGACCTGCACGACGGCACGTACACCATGTTTACGTACGAGGAGTTCCACCGCCAGGAGCACGGGTCCCTGCTGCACGAGCGGCCGAGCGCCCGGGACTTCGACCCGCGCCGGGCGCTCGTGAGCCCGGCGGACCTGGTGCGCGCCGTGTACGGCGTGGCCACCCCTTCGCTGGGCCGCGAGCGCGCCTTCTGCGCCAACGCCCCGGCCCAGCCCGCCGGCCACGTGTGCCGCGTCCTGGCGGGCTGGGAGCTGCTGGCGCACAACACCAGCGGCGGCGCCCTGGCCGACGTGACGCGCCTGCGCTGGCGCTCGGCCGCCGGCGGGGGCAGGGTGACGGCGGTCCTGCGCGTGCCCGAGGCCGGCTCCGGCTGGTTCGGGGGCGGGGCCGCGCCGGGCAACGCGACCAACGCCAGCTGGCCGGCGGACGGGGACGACGGCGCGTGCCCGACCGACGTCCGCGTGCTGCTGCCCGGCACGCGCAACCTGGCGCTCGAGTACGACCAGCCCCAGCCCGCGCCCGCGGCCGGCTGGCTGTTGCGCTTGGAGCCGTGGGCGGGGGGCTGTGCGCCGGGCACGTACGCGCTGCCCACGGGCGCCGCGCCCACGCAGGTGTGGCGGCCGCCGGCGGGCGCGCCGTGCGACCCGCGCGTCCTGGTAGTGCTGGCGGGGGCACGGACTTGCTTCCGCTGGTCGTCCACCGCGCCCACGGCGGACAGCCAGCGCGCGGCCAGCGCCCTCGTCGACAGCATGTACAACGACGAGCACGGCGTCCTGCTGGCTCAGCTCAGCAACCTGACGGCGGCCGCCCTGGCGCAGCACGACGAGTGGCAGCGCCTGGTGCAGCGCGCGCTCCACGACTACGCGCCGTGGGTCACGCGCGTCAACGGGCGCTGGCTGCCGGCCAACCGCAGCGGGACGGCGGCGCCGCCGCAGAACAACTCGTGGCTCGCCCGGCCCGTGCGCCCGAGCGGCGACCCGGGGGCGCCGGCCAACAACCGGGGCGGCGAGCCCGGGGCCAACAACAGCGCGGTCGTAGCGAGCCTGCTGAACCTGGCTCACCAGTTGGCGCAGCCCCCCCCGGGCCAAGACGCCAACGTGACGACGCTGGCCGACATCCAGGGTCTGCGCGCGCGACTGGCCGTCCTGCAGGCCATTTACAACGACAACGCCCGGCAGGTGGACGCGCTCGTGCGCGAGACGGAGGCCCTGTTCGAGGCGTGGCAGCACCGGACGCTGAATGGCACCCACGAGCTGTGGCGCGAGCTGGTCCAGCGGGCTCACGACGGACGGCAGCTGAAGTGTCTGGCCAACCTGACGCTCGGCGGAGGTCTGACCGCGGAGCAGGTGAGCGAGACCGAGGTCGTGCTGCACGACTACCAGCTCGAGTACGAGGCGAGGCGGAATGGCACCACCCGGCGGCCCGCGGCCCGGCCCCCGGCGGAGCCCTGGCGCCCGGGCACGCAGGCCGCCTTCTGGACGACATGCGCCGGCTGTTTGCTGCTGTTTTGTGTGCTCCCCGCCGCCGTCGGAGGCAAGCTGGGGCTGGTCCGCTGCCCGAAGCCGGGGCAGCGCCGCCCCAGAAGACGTAACCCGCGCCAGGTACGGCCTGAACCGGCCGCCGGTTGGCAGGCACTAGGCCACCAGAGGAAAAAGTAACCGGCCGCCGGAGCAGGCACCGGGAGGAGGAGGGGGGTGGGTGTGTTCTCTCTCCCACTCTGTGCTTGGAGGCGGCTCGGGGAGGGGGAGGAGGTCCCGCTACTGACTTGGCCCAGCTACAAAGCCTTGAGTTGTTTTTTTTATTAAGATTTATCAGACAGAACGCAAAGAAAGTACAATAAATTTGTGCGCCACCACACCGGTCCTTTGACAGCCGCCAACGCACTGTACGGGCCCGCTTAATACTACTAACCGCAATGCAGGCACTCGCCGTACGTGCCCTCCATCCAGTACATCTTCCCTGTGCCCCCACAGGCGACACACTCGGGAGACGCCGACCGCCCTTTTTTTTGTCGCTTCTTCTTCTTGCCGCCGGGCTTGGAGGCCTGCTTACGCTTGGTGAGCGTGCTGGCCCAGCAGTCGTGGCACTCTGCTTCTTCGTCGTAGGGGGGACACCTCGAGTACAGCACGACCTCGGCTCCACGCCCCCTGCTAAAGCCGCGTGCCCACGCGGGGGGGGGCGGGGTAACGCCGACCAGCCACCAGGGGGGCCAGCCCTCCTGCCAAACCGGCACCTCGTCGCTTTGCGGGTATACTTCCAGAGAGACTGCGCCCGGCAAGCGGTCGCGGTGGTCCCAATGGCTGCCGCCGAGGCCGTAAATGTTCGGCACGTGGATCAAAGCCACCACCCGTTTTGCCAGCTTATCCACCACCGTGATGTCCGGCTGCAACCACTCGTCTCTGGCCTCGATCTTGTGGTTGCCTAGGTAGCCCTGTTGCTGCAGCCAGCCGTAACTGACGTCCACGAAGGCGGCATGTTGTCGCTGGTCAAACTTGAGCGTGCTGGGTTGGCAGGCTAGCTGTCGCTCACACGCAGGGTGCACAAAGACTGCCGTGTGGACCTGTCTGGCAATGTACGCCTTGCCCGCGAAGTACTTCCAAAAATCAGCGGAGTACCGGCCGTCCCTACAAAGTAGACTCCTAGTCAATCCCTGCCCCGAGTTGGTGTTGGCGACGACGTGGCGGAAATGAGCGCGCCCGGGGGGGTTCTCCTCTCCCGCGCTGGCGCGCACGGGACTAACGCCCTCACCACACGCGGGGCAGGCCAGGCGGCCGACTAGTGCGTCCGAACGTGAGAGAGCCTCTTCGGCCGTCAGGATCTCCGTGGGCCCCGGTGGTTCGGACGCGACAGCGAGCCGGGCGACCGCCCAAGGAATTACTACGACGTCCTGTGCCGGAGCTGTCGCCCCCCCGGTGTGGCTAGCGGTGGGTGCAGTCGTTGGTTCGTTCCCGCGCGGTGGGGCTGCCTCGACCGTCGGTCTCTCCGTTGCTGCCGGTGGTGCAGGCGCGGTAGCGGGCTGGACGACCGCCGCCGGAATTACCACGGTGTCCAGTGCCTCCTGTGCGGGGGCGGTCGCCTCCTCGACGCTGCTAGTGGTGGGCGCAGTCGTCGTCATGCACGTGCGAGCGCCTTCTGCTGGCCTTGGTCTTGGGCAACAAGACACGACCTTGGGAGGGGGGGGGTCTTAGGCATGTGGCCGGTGACGTGTCTCTGCCTCGGGGCAGAGCGCTGGGGAGAGGGAGGGGGACCCCTTCCTCCTTCCCCTGACCCGGCGTGCGCCAGCTGTGGAGGAGGACGACCCCCTCCCCCGCCCGTGGCGCGCGGGTGGAGGCGCGGGGACACGGCACCCCCCCCCGGATGGCGCACGGCCGGCCAGAGGAAGGGAGGGCCCCCCCCCGCTTTCCGTCTCCCCCTCCTCCTCCGAGGGGGGGGGGCCGCCCGCACCCCCCCCCCCTAAGGGGGGCGTGCTGGCGCGCCGGGCGCGGGGGTAGGGGGGGGCCTAGTTCGGCCCGGAGCGGGCGCCCCCCTCCACTATTCACGCTCGCGTGTTGGGCCACCGTGCATGTCAACCCAGGGCAACACCGGCGGGAGCCAGGACGAGCCGTCCCGTGTCCTCCGCGTCGAGGAGGTCCTGCTCACCGAACCCCCGGCGCGCTGCCAAGTACACCTGTGGGCCGGCCAGAACGACCTATGGGTCGGGACCACCCGGTTGCTGTGGCGGATCGGCACCGAGGAGACGCCCCTGCGGTACCTGTGTGCCCAGCTACGCTCCTACGCAGACCAAGGTTACGAAAAGGCGTGGCTGGTCCGGCTCCAGGCGCTGGGGCTAGCCGTGCCTGCTAGCCTCCAGGACTGGCGGCTGTGTGCGGCGCAGTGGGACCTGGTACCTCTGCCCCTGTGGCAAGGTGAGGCCTGCCGGCATTTTCTGCAGGCGGCTGAGGAGGCGGGTAACGCGCTGTACTTGTTCAAGGACTACCAAGATTGGGTGAAACAACGTGGGGCAGGGCCCGCGGCTCCTGCGGGAGGGGCTCCGGAAGCGGAGCCCCTGGCAGCCGACGGGCCGGCCGACGCGCCAGCCGACGGGCCAGCCGGCGCACCGGCCGGCGCGGCGGAGGAGCTGCGGGCCCTGGAGGCTAAGTTCGATGCCTTCGTCGACGGCGCCTGCTGCCTGCTCCGGCGCCTGCAGGACTTGTGGCAGTTGCTAGAGGGTCTCCACGAGGGGATGAAACGCTTGATGGACTTGGACCACCGGCTCCGCACGCCTACCCCGTTGTGGGTGCGCCGGAGGGCTTCTCCCTCACCGCCGCCCGCCAAACGCCGGAAGGTGGGGTCCGACTCTCCTCCCCCCCGCAGCGGCCAGAGCAGCTCCAGCAGCTCCAGCAGCTCTGCCACGAGCGGCCCGGGCGGTGCCGGCGGTCTCGGCCAGACCAGCTCCAGCAGCTCCAGCAGCTCTGCCACGAGCGGCCAGAGCAGCTCCAGCAGCTCTGCCACGAGTGGCCCGGGCGGTGCCGGCGGCGGCGCGGCGGCGCTCGCGGTCGAGTGGGCCGACGCCCTGCGGGCCCTCGAGGCGGGCGTGGGCGAGCTCACCCCCGAGGGCCGGGCCGCGCTGGACGTGGGGGCGGGCTGGGACTCTGTGCTGCGTGCGCTGCTCGTGGGCGCGCCAGAGGACCCCGCGCCCCCGACGGAGGCCGCCGTGCACGACCTAGCCAGGAAGCTACCCCTGGCCCGCTGGGCGGGCGCCCCCTGGTATGCGGCCTGGCAAAGAGTGTTGCGCTCGCTGGCTTCGCTGCCCCCCGGCCAGCCCGCCACCGCGCTGGGGCTCACGTTTGGGTGGCTGGACGCCCTGCTGCTCGCGGCGTCCGAAGCCCTGGCGCCCGTGACGCTGGTGCTGGCGCGCGCCCGCCCCGGCGCACGCGTCTACCGCAAGAGCTACGCCGGGTCGCTGGGCAGCTTCGGCCAGCCCCTCCAGGTAGTGTACCGGGGGGCACTGCGCTGCGCCGCTTGGTCGGGCGCCCCCTCCGCCCCCGCCCCCGACCCCCGCCCGCTCCACGTCTTTGCCTCGGTGGTCCCGGAGGCGTTGCTGCCCGGCGGCTTCCTGGGCTCAGAGACCCTGGGCCACGCGCTGCGCCTAGCGGTCCAGTGCGCGCTCGCCAAGAACAAGCAGGGCGAAGTGGCCTCCCTGCGGGCCGCCGGCGCGCCCGGGGAGGCCGCGGCGGACCAGGGGCGGGCCCACCGTGGGGAGGAACCCGTGCTGCGCCACCCCGGCGCCGAGAACGAGCTGGCGCGGCTGCGCAAGGTGACGGACCGCTGGCTGCGCCTGTACAGCCTGGCGCTAGCGCTGGCGCTGCTCAGCAACTGGTCGGCGGAGCCCAAGGGAGCGCCGGGCCGTTCCGACTCGCTGCGCCTGCGCACCCTGAATGTGTGCCGGCCCCGGCTCGGCAAGGCGCTCGACTGGCTCAAGGCCGGCGGCTACAGCGTAGTGACTCACGTGTCCTGGCTCTACCTCTTGCAGGCGCTGCTGCAGGCCCTGCGGCCGGCCGCCCTGCGGCTGCCCCAGGCGTGGCAGGAGTTGGTCACGCGCTCGCTCAGCGACCTGGGCTTCTGCTATGTGCCGCTGCACTGGCCGCGGCCCGGGCACGCGGCCCCGGGCGCGGCGCTGCGCCTGCTGCCCGGCTTCGGCCTGGCGGACCGGGCGCTGTACCTGGGCCGGACGTACCAGTACGAGCAGGACCTCCGGGACCTCTTGGTCCTGATCGGCCCCGGGACCGACCGTCCGTACCTTGCGTGCCACGCCTTCCCGGGCCTGCGGGCCGCGCTGCAGGCCATGTCCACCGAACGCCAGGGGAACAGCACCTGCCAGTGGTGGTGCACCCTGCTGCGCTGGGGGCAGCAAGTGCTGGTCAGCGCGGCGCTGCCTAAGCACTCGGAGATCTGGACCTACGTGCCCCGCGGGCTCAACGCGCCGGCCGTGCTCCTCGGGTCGGAATATGTCCTCGCGCACCACTTTGCGCCGCCCGACGCTCCCCCGCTGCCGGGCGTCCCCTGGTACTGGCGCTACTGGGCCAGGCGCCTCCTGACGAGCGACGCCTTCGGCAAGTCCTTCCGGCTACAACACCCGGCGTGGGTCCAGGACTTCGACGCGCTGGTCGCCTGCCTGGGGCGTGCCCTGTCGTCCCCCGTCGCCGGCCAGCCCCGCCCGTACGCCAAGCACCCCAAGCGCCTGCACGAGTGGGGCGAGGGGCTGCCCCCCGTGGACTGCCAGCCGGCGGCCACCCTGCAGGCGGCGCTGCAGGAGGCCGTGCGCCGGTACCCGGCCCGGGCGGACTTTGACTACGCGGGGCACACCGCGGCCTTGTGGGGCACCCCCCCGGGCGTGGGCCTGAGCCTGCCACAGGCCCTCACGCTCAAGAGGACCCTGCCCGCCGGCGCGGACGGCGACCCCGTCTGCGCCGAGGAGGGCTTCGAGATCCTCATGAGCAAGCCGTACCTCCTGTACCCTAGCATGTTCCAGCTGCTGCGGCAGGGCCCGGCGCCGAACCCACCCCCCGCGCAGCCGCCGGCGACGCCCGCCGAGGAGACGTTGGCGTACCAAGACGTGGTGCGGGCCAGCGTGGGCGTCTGGGCCGGCAGGCGCCTGCACAAGCTGTCCGCGAGCCAGACGGCGCGCCTGGCGGGTGCGCGCCCCCTGAGCCTGTCCGAGCTCTGCCACCGCTTCAGGGACCAGCCGCTGGCGTCGTGCCTGGACACGGGGCTGGAGGTGCAACCGCCCCCCGGGCCCCCGGGGCCGGGGAAGGCCCCCCGCCGGAACTGTTCAGCTGGCTGGGGCGCGCCGCGTAGCCCCCCGGGGGGGGCCACCCGGGGGGGGCGTCCGGCGGGGCCCGGGCTAGCTACGATACTGGGCCCCACACGTGCCTGTGAATAAAAAAGCCTGGCCTCTAGGTGCACTGCCGTTGCGCTCGGGATAACCTCCCGCCGGCGGCCGTCGGTCGCCGCCCCGGCGGGCAGCCTGGGTGATGAGGACAGGCCGGAGAAAAAACCCACCCTGGCTGCCTGTCGTCTCCCTGGAGGGGGAGGGGGGAGCTTGGCTCAGGGCGGCCGGTGGCGGCGGGGCGTGCTGTCCGGGAGTGCGCGCCGGTCTGGCGACAGGGCAGGGAGCCCCCCCGGCGCCGTGTGCGCACTGCCACCCTTCCTCGTGCAGCCCGCGGGTCCCAGGGGGGGGGGAGCAGTCCGCCGACCGCCCCCTCTCCCAACCCCAGCGTCGTACGCCGCGTGCGCGCCCAGCCCCGCGCTCTGTCTCCCCCCCCCCCTCCGGCGCGCCCCCCCCTCCCCCGTCGGGCACGTTCCCCGCCCTCTCCCCTCCCTGTCGCCCCCCCCACCGCACAAGTCTATTCCGTCCCCAGGCAAACCTAAAAGCGACGCAGTTGGGCCCTGGTTAACAGATCACCGACCAGCTCGACACGTCGTCCAAGTCTGCATGGCGTCGCCAGCTAACACACAGGGTGGATCCGGCTCCAAGCCTAACTCTGCGGACTCAGCTAGAGAAGGAAAGGGAAGAAAAGGGCACTGTAAACAATGCATAGACAACAGGAATCGCGCGGGAGTCCTGATGAGTGTACCACCCTCTGGTCAGTCCCATGTACCCACGGTCGGCACAGCAGGCGTACAACAGAGCGCAGAACCTTCGCGTGCCCCCCAGGACGCTCGGAACCAAGGGACAAGCCAAGCCAGAAAGCCCCAGAGCCCGCGCCGTATGGCACGAAGGAAGTCAGAGCATTCGTGCGCAAGGTGGTCGAATGGCTGGACAAGTGGCTGAACGAGCGTTTCGTGACGCCAGCTGTGTTTGAAAGGAAGTCCCACAGCTGCGCAAGATATGTTCCAAAATCGAAACTGTTTGCGCCAAGGTAGATCAAGGCTTCCTGACGCTGAAAACGCATGCCACCGCGCAGGGAAAGGCGCGTGCGTCGCACCTCTCCCTTGACATGGATGGGGAAAGTATCCTCGCGGCAATCCTACGGGAAGTCGAACAGGAGGTTGGACCTGTTGAACAGAAGGTTAAGCCTGATGCTGCGATGGATACCCTGAACGATAAAGCGTGCGAGATGAACGTACTGATGCGCACAGCGTATACAATATTCTTTGGAGTCTGCGTGCCCCAGGAAATGACGATGCGCAAGCTGAACGAGTACAGGGAAGCCCCCATTAATGGAGGCGCTGTTAGAGATCGTAAGGCCGGTGGTGGCGGCACTGAAAGCCATGACAGCAACGACAATGACGACGATGACGGGGATGGTAACGCAGCCAAGGGGTTTTACGGAACCACGCATTTCCGGGCGGATATCGAGCACGCAGTTAGTTCCTGGGCGCTGAGGGAAGACATGCCCCGGGGAGGCTGGAAGAGCATGTGCGAACCGCTACGTGCTAGTAAGGAGCTGTGCCGAGAGGTTGAAAAAGAATTCACCAGCCTCCGAGAGTGCCCAGAGCGGGGAGACCACGAGAGCTACGTGCAAAACTTGAACGCGAGCGTAGCAAAACTGCACCAGCAAATGTACCAGGTCTATCTGTGCCTGTCTGCCGCGGAGCAGCTTTGGCCTACTAAGTAGAGAGGCTAGCCTGTCTGCTGAGCCTACTGAGCAGACAGGCTAGCGCAGGTCCGGGGGGCGCGCGCTTACTTGGCCTCGTAGCTAGCAAGGCCGGGTGCCGGCGGAGGGGTGGTAGTGTAGGCCCGCTTCTGGTACGTCTCCCGGGCTGGGAATTAAAGCAGACAAAGACATCGCCAACTTCTTATTAGGACGAAAGCCGGTGGTGGGGGAGGAGGGAGTTTCTCCGCCCCGGGCACTAGGGTTCGTGCGTTATCTGTCAGCAGGACGTGCCGCCCCGCTAGCGGCTGGGGTGCCGGTGGGGGGGCGCCTCTAGCCCGGCGTCCGTCCCCTGGCATGAATACACGAGGGCTACGTGCTGTCGGTGGTAAGCGTCGAGGGCGGGCAAGAGCTCGGAGCCCCCCCCCCGCGAGAATCTAATTAGCGCGTGGCCGCCACTGCGCAAGGCCAGCCGGGAGTCTTGGTGCAGCTCGTGCGCCTGGCGCCAGCCGGGGACCGCCAGCCGGACCAGGACCGGGGCCCAGAGAGGGCTTCGACCTCCTGAGCAAGCTGGGCGAGAGTGCCAGGGGTTAGCACCTCCTGTCGGCTGGCCACCTCCTGTCGATCGGGCGGCAGGACCAGGCACTCTCTGCTGGCCGGGGGAGGGCTTTTCCTGTCGGGTGGCACGAGTGGCAGGGCTTTTCCTGTCAGGTGGCACGAGAGCTGGCTTTTCCGCCGGTGGCATGAGTGACCGGGTTTTTCCTGTCCGGTGGCACGAGTGACCGGGTTTTCCTGTCCGGTGGCACGAGTGGCTGGGTTTTTCCGGCCGGGTGGCACGAGTGGCCGGGTTTTTCCTGTCCGGTGGCACGAGTGGCCGGGTTTTTCCGGCCAGGTGGCACGAGTGGCCTGATCCTTCCGGTCGGGTAGGTATACTCGTTTGGCCGGATAGTGGCACTGCCTTTTTCGTTCTCCCCTCTCCCCTCTCTTCTCCCTTCTCCCCTCTCCCTTCTCCCCTCTCCCTCCCCGCTCCCGAACATTGTGCAGGTCCCGGCCCAGGTTTCTTCATTATGGCGGTCCGGTGATGAGTGCCACCGGTGGCTTCTTGGTCGCTGCCGCAAAACTAGGGGAATTTCCTTGACTTTCTGAAAAATTAATCCCACTACCCTAAGTGTCCTCATAGTAGGAATCGCACTTGTGGGTCGAGGCCGCTCGGAGGTGCCACCACCGGATGGATATTCCCGGATATATACATTGGTACTACCGGAACGGCCGGCCCTTTTCCCGAGCACAAAAAACCAACGCTTTTTACGGGTAAAAGAAAGAGAAAGAGAATATAATTATTTCCTTTTTATTTCGATAGGTAGGATTAGTCCGATGCCAATTTGTACCTATGCGCAGGCCTGCTGCCACTAGGCGAGGCGCGGGCCGGCTCTGGCCCACAAGTGTGATTCTTGCTATGAGGACACTTAGGGTAGTGAGATTATTTTTTAGAAAGTCAAGAAAATTTCCCTAGTTTTGCGGCAGTGACCAGGAAGCAGCCAGTGGCACCTGTCACCGGACCGCCATAATGAACGGAAGGCTGTGGGGGGCCTGCACAATGTTCGGGCGCGGGGAGGGAGAGGGGAGAAGGGGGAAGGGAGAGGGGAGAAGGGAGAGGGGAGGGGGAGAGAACAAAAAGGCAGCGCCTCTATCCGGCCAAACGAGTATATCTACCCGGCCGGAAAAAGACTGGCCCTTCTTGCCACCCGACCGGAAAAGCCAGGCCACTCGTGCCACCCGGCCTGAAAAGACTGGCCTTTTCTGTCACCCGGCCGGAAAAGACTAGCCTTTTCTGCCACCCGACCGGAAAAGACTGGCCTTTACTGCCACCCGACCGGAAAAGACTGGCCTTTTCTGCCACCCGACCGGAAAAGACTAGCCTTTTCTGCCACCCGACCGGAAAAGACTGGCTTTTACTGCCACCCGGCCGGCAGGCGTCCGGTCCTGCCACTCGGCCGGTCGGGAACGTTAGGTGTCCCGGGCCGGGCGCTAGCAGGCCAGCAGGAGGGGGTCTCCCGCTTTGCATCAGACAGGAGCCAGGGAGTTTTCCTTCGGCCCCGAAGCTAGGGCTCTAGCAGTCCGTGGGGGTGGGCCGCCAGTGCGTGGGGGGGAAGTATCTGCCCCTAGGTCAGGCGTCTGGTAAGAATACACGAGGGCTACGTGCTGTCGGTGGTAGGAGTCGAGGGCCGGCAAGAGCTCGGAGCCCCCGCGCGAGAATCTAATCAGTGCGTGGCCGCCACGGCGCAGGGCCAGCCGGGCGTCTTGGTGCAGCTCGTGCGCCTGGCGCCAGCCACAGCAGGCCTCCCGGGCCCCGCGCGGCAGCCTGCGCTCGAGCCTGCGCAAACACTGGCTCCGCAGCCGGCCGCAGGGGTGCCAGCTGGGTGACACCAGGGGCTGGCTGTGCAGTCCTTGCACGGCGTAGCCTGCGCCGGGGGGGCGCGCCCGCCCCTAGGAAAGCCCGCCGCTAGGAATAGGCGCGGCAGCGACTCGCCGCGCCGGGGCTCGGGGACCGCCAGCCGGACCAGGACGGGGGCCCCGAGCCCCACCGCGGCCCACAGCGCGGGGTACGGGCGGGCCCGTCCCGGGGCGTGCCACAGGCGGCGCCGGACGGCCGGCCCCCCACCGGCGGCGAGCCGGACGACGTCGACGGCGGCCACGGCGAGGGCGCGCCCGGAGGCTGTGCGCGACAGGCGTGCCCCGACGCGCAGGCTGGTCGCTAGCGCGGACGCCGCACTTTGGCCCTGGTGGTGCCTAGGGCGGCCCAGAGAGTCCGGGCCTCCTCCCGAGACAGGATCTCCCGGAGCCCCCGCCGGCTGGCCCGCCACAGGCTGGCGTCCAGGGCCAGCTGCGGGGCCGGCACCACGTCCGGTGCTGACTGGCCGGCGGTGCTGTTGCAGGGCGGCGCCCGGCGGCGGGCCGGCTGGTCGTTGATGTTGCTGGGCGGCGCCACGCGACGGGCTGACTGTTCGGTGCTAGTGTCGGGCGGCGCCCGGCGGCGGACTGGTTCGAGCATGTAGTACGCACTGCCTCGTCCAGACCAAAATGGCGCGACGGCCGCGGCCAGGGGGAGCAGGCTACCGGATCCGTGCCCTGGCCCCCGCCGCCGGCGACAGAGCGCACCCCCCCCCCTCCCCCCCCCGTCGGCCGCGTGTCGCGTGGTGCCGGCGGTCCGCGCGCTGGAGACGCGGGATCCGCGGGGCGCCGGCGGGGGCCGGCTGGGGGGGGGGGGCCCCCCCCCCTCTCCTCGCCCCCGTCGGGGGGCCGGCCGGCGGGGTCTGGCGTGCGGGGCGACGGGGGCCTGTCCCCCCCCCTCCGGGGGGCTCGCGCCCGACGCTCTGCGTGCCAGGCCACGCCTTGTCGGCACTTTGCTGGCACCGACCGATTACCGGAGCAGTGCTTGCCGCCTGGCCCCCGTCGCTGTACCCGGTGGCATGCGCCCGGCCAAACGCCAGTGCACACGGCCCACCGCCGCGAACCGCTGGGTGGACTGCCAGGTGGTTTTCTTGTCGCACGGGGCTGGCTGGCTCGAGCTGCCAGACCTGTTGGCCCTGCAGCAAACCTCGTCATCCGCCCGCCGCCAACTCTTCGCACAGCTGCGCCCCCAGCGCTGGTTACACCTAGCTCTGAGCTGCCGCACCCCGTCAGAAGTGGTGCGGAACGAAATAGCCGCGGCCGCCGGGGTAGCTGTTGCTGCCCCAGCGAACACCTCCCTGACGCTAAACTACCAAGTGACAATGGCCTGGTACTGCGAAGCAGATCGTGTCCCTTGCCCGCTCAGGCTGCAGCTCCTCCAACTGGCCCTGCCCTGGTTCCGGCACGTGACCTGCCTGCGTGTGACTTGCCCCGCGCTGTGCGCCGAAGCTCTCTTGCGCAGCTGGACCGAACACGGCCCCCGCACGGCGCTGCACACGTTCGAGCTGACTTTGCAGTGTGACGGTCCGCCCGGCGGTGAAACACCTGGTTACGAAGAGTACATTAAGCCTTGCCTGCGCAGGCTGCTGCCAGGGTTGCGCAGTCTAAGTTTGGGCGGGATCTCCTTTGGGCCGCAAGGCGTGAGTGGGCTCTGGCCCAGCCTCGAGCCCGTGCCGCCCTTGGCACACCTGCGCGTGCAGAACTGCGTCCAACCACAGTTGTGGGGCGAGGGCTTTGAACGCCTGGCTCCGACACTGGAAACCATTGAGGTCAGGCCGTACTATGACCTAGACCAACCGCCGCAAGAAGGAATGGTGTTGCCGGTGTCTTCACGCCCGGTGTGTTGGACGCGGCTCCGCTCCGTGGTTAATCACACGATGCTGACCCCCGACCTCTTGCTCAATTTCTTTGCACACTGCCCGAACAGTTTACGCTGGGGCTGTGCTGGGACGTGACTGTTTGTACACCCGCGCTGCAGCTGTACACTTTGAGCCTAGCTAACCGCGCCGAGGACAGCTCGGTGTACGACCCGAACCACGTGCTGCAGCAGGAGTGGCGGAGCACAGGCCTGAGATCTGAGCGGCGGCGCCACGTGTTCTACAACGAGTGGCAGCCCGGCGTCTTGGCCAGGCTGCACCTAGCGCTGTGTCCCACGGGGGGGGCCGCGCCCGCGTTTCTGGCACTGACCCTGCACGATCTAACCTGGTGGGAAGAGCCGAGCGCGGAAGATCTGGTGGCACTGCGCTTGTTGGCCCCGGTAGAGCTGACGCTGGTCGATCGCGGTCCGTCCCTCCACTC
Source organism: Paulinella micropora (assembly GCA_019918135.1). Lineage (NCBI taxonomy): Eukaryota > Cercozoa > Imbricatea > Euglyphida > Paulinellidae > Paulinella > Paulinella micropora. The sequence continues at coordinate 308,920 of WBZZ01006719.1, read as the reverse complement.
ACCCCGAGAGCCACACCCGCTCCAGGCCGTCCTGGCGCAGCTCTGTCAGGACGGGCCGTCTTCCCGCCGGCCGCGGCGGTTGGGGCTCTCGTTGGCACTGCGGCTGACTGGGCGCTTGGACTCGGCAGAGGTAAGCGCCGAGCGCTTCCGGGCTTGGGCCCGCTTTTACCAGCGCCTGCTGGCTACGCCTCGTTTTATGCCCTGGCTCCACGAGTTGCGCTTTCGGTCCTTTCCGCCGCAGCACTACCTGCACCTACAGCAGTGGTCCGCCGAGCCGAGCGCACAGGAATTGCAGCGTGCCGTGTGGCGCGGTCTCTGTGCGCAGGGCCTGCCGGTCCAGTGCGGCCGGCTCTGGTTGTGTGACCGGCGCGTGGAACTGGAGCGGGAGCCGCCGAGCGGCGCGGTGGTGCTGTTTAGTGCAGGTTGGCGGGGTAGCTGTTCCCTGCTGCGGCGGCCCCCGCGACGGCAGCCCTCCGCGGAGACGACGTATGAAGTCAAAGACATCGACGTGACCCTGAGCCCGGCGGAGGCGTCCGCCCTGGCCCAACACCAGGCCGACACGGGCGGCTGGGCGAGCGCGCCCGGCGGGGTACGACCCGAGCTGTGGACGTTCCTCCACTGTTCGGGCTTGTTGGGCGGGCCAGCCGCCCAGAAGATCCGCTGCGGCTGCTCGCGGACGTCGGCACGCCCTGGTCCGTGCCCAGGCCCTGAACGGCCACCCCCTCTCCCGCGTTGCTGCCGCGGGGGCCCGGTCCGAACCCCCGCCCTGCTCGCTAGTTAGCACCACTGACACCTATTAAATCTCTTTTATTCGAGGGGAAATCAATTTTTGTCGGGCCGGCCGGCTTGGAGGGGAGGGAGAGATTAGGTCTAGCTTGGACTGATCCCCCACGTTAACACACGGTGCAAGTATGGGGTTGGAGTGGAAGCGGTGGGGGGGTTTCTACGCCCGGTGCATATGTCGGTGGCGCTGCCGGTAACAGCAGAAGACGAACCTTTCCTTTGAGAGGTTGACGGAAACTTTTACCGGCTGTCTCTACCAAGGCCGCGCGCACACGACAGTGCAGAGGCCCCCGGCACCGCCAACCCTTCCTTCCCCTAGTGGCCCGCAGTAGGGGAGGGGGTCGGGAGGTGGGAAGACAAGGTGGGGCACTCCCTTCCCCCCTTTCTTCTCTGTCCTTGGTCTCTCTCCCCTTCTTGGCGATCCCCCCCCCCCTCGGACGCTGCCCCCCCCCCCCCGCCCCTCTTTAGCCGGCGGGCGGCCAGCCCCTGGCCGGGCCGACGGCCGGGACAGAGCCCACCACAGAAGAGGACGACGCCGGGCGCTGGACCAGTGCTGATGGCGGACCACGGCCCGCACGCGCCGGCCGCCGTCGACGGGGACCCCAGCCCGAGCGCGGCGGCCCTCGACGAGGTGATCGCGGCGCAGCTGGCCCTGGACGAAGAGTTCGGGCGCGAGGAAGAAGCCCGGGGCCAGCGCGGGCCGTACTTCGCGACGGTCGAGGAGCAAGGGCAGCTGTCGCTGGCCTTTTTGCAGGAGGAATTCCTGCGGCACACTGCCTCGGTCGAGAGCCTGCGGGCTTTCGTGGTCCACCAGGCGCCGCTGCTGGTGGAGCGCCTGTCGGCGCAGGTCCATTTGCGCCAGGTGAGCCAGGCAGAACTCGCGCGCTTGCACCGGAAGAAGAACCGCAGCAGCGGGCTGCGTGCCGCGCTGCAGGGCTGGCTGCAGGCGCGCGAGCCCTGGCCGGACGACGAGGTGAGCGTGCCGCACCTCGTGACGCTGCCCGCTCGGCGCCTGGCCGGCCCCGCGCCCGCCCGCAGGTTCGTGCTGAAGCTGCAGCTACGGTTCGATTCGTTCGAAGACCCGCGGGACCGCTTCGAGGACCTGTGCCACCGGGCGGGGACCTGGTGCGCCAAGCTGTGGGTCCGGAGCGCGTGGTCCTTGTACGAGCACGACGAGCCCTGCCCCGGGGTGCAGCTGCCCCCGCCGGCCGGCACGTGCTGCTGAGCCTGCCCTGGCCCGTGAACCTGCCGCCCCCAACGCAGCTGCGCACGCCCGGGCTGGCGGACGCCTGGTTCAGGACACACGCCACCCACCTGCGCCGGACCTGGGACGGGCAGGAGATCGGAAACCTGGTGCCGTTCGTGCTGATCGAGGGCGTGGCCTGGGCCCTGGAGGGGCGCGAGGTCCCCCCCCACGACCAGGTGCTGCTGCGCCAGTGGGACAAGCGCTTGAACCAGACCAGCGGGCGGGCGCCGGACACCACCCTGACCCGGACCGTGCTCACTAGCCACGCGGGGGTGGCCGCCACGCACGAGACCTACCGCCTGACCGCCACCGGCAGCACGCCCGGCGGCACGCGCCGCCGCGAGGTCCAGTGGGGGACGGGGCGGTCGGCCGAGGTCGAGCGGCTGCCGGCGGCGGACGGGGCCGACGCGCCGCTGGCGCCGGCGGAGGCCGGGGCGGAGCAGGCGGGCCCCGGCGCGGACGAGGACGAGCCGGACGACGAAGAAGAGGGGCCGGCCAACTACCACCGGGACAACATGCAGAACCAGGAGCAGTCGGCGATCGGGTCGCGGCGCGTGCGCCGGGTGCTGCTGTACCCCGGCCCGGCGGCCGGCGGCCCGGACCAGGACGACACCCTGCGGCCAGGCTACGGGAACACCCAGAACGCCGCGCTGCGGGACACGCTGGAGGCCCTGGACCAGGCCTGCCGGGCCGTGCGCTCGGCCCGCGTCGTCCGGGGCGCCCTGCCGGCGGCGGAGCTGGGGCGGGCGGCGCGCGAGCAGGCCAAGTTCGATTCCTGCCAAGTGGTGCTGAGCATGCGCGTGTACCTGGGGCAGCCGTGCGACCTGCCCATGCTCATCCTGTGGCGCGCGCTGGGCTGCCAGAGCCTGGGCCAGCTGCTGGCCCTGGCCTGCCAGGCGGACGCGCCCGCGGAGCGTGACTTGTACGCGGAGCTGCTGCAGCGGTCGTGGCAGTACAACGAGGGCGTGCGCACGCGGGGGCAGGCGCTGTTCCGCCTGGGCCAGCTCTGGTGCACGCGGGCCAAGAGGCTGCGGGCGGACGAGCTGGAGGAGCAGGAGCGCTGGTGGCTGCGCAATCGGCTCCTGGTGCACGTGACGGGCACCCCCGCGTGCTGGCTGGCCGAGTGCCTGCGGCGCGCGGCCCGGCAGCCGGCGCACGCGGGCGCCTGTGCGGCGTGGCGCCTGGTGGCGGAGTACGCGCTGGACGAGCCGCGGCTGCGGGAGGCGGGCCGGCGCACGGACGAGGCCAAGCTGCTGCACCTGGCGGACGCCGCGCGGCTGCTGTGCCGCGGCGAGGTGGGGCTGCCCGGGGCGCTGTGCTCGGGCTACAAGGGCACCCGCGGGCTGTCGGACCCGCACGCGCTGCAGAACCGCGGCGTGCTGACGCTGGCGGCGCTGTACCGTCACAACCTGCAGCGGGCCCTGAGCGCCGTGCGCACGCTGCTGCACGCCCGCCTGTCATCGTGGGGGGGGCTGGTGGTGTGCGCCCGCTACGACAGCCTCCTGGACGCGGTGTACGCGTCGTCCGTGTTCCGCGAGTTTGCGTCGCCGCGCGACCGGCCGCTGGCCAACAGCCAGGAGCCCCTGCGCCGCGTGCTGCAGAACATGCGCGGCAAGAACCTCGTCAAGAAGTGGTGCCTGAGCCGGCGGGTCTGCCAGATGGTGCGGCCGGGGCACGGCACGACCAGCGACCAGCGGTTCGACATGTCGCACCCGGGCTTCCTGTGCCCGACCACCACCAGCAAGTCGGAGCGCTCGGGCTACGACAAGCGCGCGGCGCAGTGCACGCTCGTGACGCCCGAGGTGCCCCCGGACTGGCGGCGGGCGCTGGAGGACTGGTTGCTGCTGGCGTGCGAGCCCGCCGCCGCCGGCACCGGCACCGCGGGCGGCGCCACGGGCGGCGGCACCGGCACCGCGGGCGGCGCCACGGGCGGCGGCGGTGGCCCTGCGCTCGAGTGCTTCGGGCGCGTGCTGGGCTTCCTGCCGGGCCTGGACGCCGCCCGCCGGCTGCAGGCCCGCCTCCGCCTCCTCAAGCGGGGCCTGCACGCCACGGACACGGGGCCGGCCGCCCCGCTGCGCTTCCTGGGCACCGTGCTGGACGATGCAGAGGGGCGGCTGTGCGTCTACGTCCACGCCGGGCGGCTGGCGGCGCCCGTCCTGCCCGTGCTGGCCGGGGGGCGGGTGCCCCTGCCGCGCTCGGTGCGCGCGGGCTGGGCCCGCGGCCGGCTGTGCACGCTCGCGGGCCGGGCGGGCGCGGCCGCGGGGCTGTGGGACCGGCACGGGCTGACCAACAGCGCCGGCGGCGCGTGGCCCGAGGCGCGGGGGGCGTGGCACGCCCTGCTGCGGGCGGGGGGGCTCTTCTGGCTCACGACGCAGGAGGCGGCCGTGGCGTGGGGCTGCGAGAGCCTGGCCAAGCTCCACCGGCTGGCGCTGGCGGGCGCGGGGGCGGCGCGGCCCGACTACGTGGAGCTGCTGCCAATCCGGCACCTGGGCTTCTCGGGCGCGCTGACGCTGTACCACGAGCACGTGACGGGGACCCGGCTCGTGTACGCGGCCAGCCTGCACAACCAGGCCATCGCGCAGTGGCTGCCGGGCCGCTTCGTGGGCGGCAGCACCGCCAAGCACCTGGTGCAGAGCGAGCGCCCGCTGTTGGAGTCGCCCCCCTCGGCCCTCACGGTCGGGCTGCAGCCCAGCGGGCTCAACGTGCTGCTGGCGTACCGCGGCTTCAGCCACAACCAGGACGACGGCACCGTGTGGCTGCGGGGGGCGCTGGACGAGGGCCTGCTCACGCACGTCGAGCACCGGGGCTACCAGCAAAAGATGTTCCTGGAGGCCGCGGACGACCTGGCCCGGCTGGCCGACTGGCTCAGCGCCAGCGAACCGCGCGGCCGCCGGCGGGCCGCCGCCGAGCCGGCGGCGGACGCGTCGTGGGACGCGGCCTTTGCGCTCACGGCGCGCCGGCTGGAGCAGGAGCGCCTGCTGCGCCGGTTCGGCCACGCGGCGCGCGCGGGCCGCCCGCAGTTCCACCAGGGCCCGCAGGGCTACCTGCTCTCGCTGGCCGACGGGCGGCCGGGGCTGCCGGCCCCGGGCTCGGCCGTCGTCCGCGGCGACCCGCTCCTGCGCTCGCTGTCCTGTGACCGCGGGGGCCCCGTGCTCGACGCCCTGCGCTGGGGCGCCGTAGGCGCGGCCGCGCCGGACCAGGAGGGCGTGCTGCAGCAGACGACCGCGGCCCTGGACGGCCGGGTGGCGGAGACAAGCGTGTGCCCCCTGGACGCCGGGGGCCGCTGCTGGCTCGACCCGGGCCCGGCCGACTTGGCGGGGCTGCGCGGCGGCGGCGGCGGCAGCGGCGGCGGCAGCGGCGGCGGCGGCGGCAGCAGTGACAGCAGCAGCGGCAGCAGCGGCGGCAGCGGCGGCGGCGGCAGCGGCGGCGGCGGCAGCGGCGGCGGCGGCAGCGGCGGCGGCGGCGGCGGCGGCGGCGGCAGCGGCGGCGGCGGGGGTGGCGGCACGGGCGCCGGGCGCGCGGCCGTGGTGCGGGTCGCCACGGTGCGGGCAGCGCCCCTGCAGTACGGGGACAAGATCTCGAATGCGTCGGGCCAGAAGAGCACCGTGTGCGCCGTGCTGCCCGACTACGACATGCCGTACCTGCCGACCGGGGAGAGGCCCGAGCTGCTCGTCAACCCGGCGCAGCTGTTCCGCAAGACCGTGAGCGACGCCGTGACGGGGCTGCACTCTCTGCTCGTGCTGCGGCACGGCCGCGAGCTCCGGCACCCGGTCACCGGCGGCTCCGTCGCCGACGTCTGGCCCTGGGCGCAGGAGACGCTGCGCCACACGGCCCTCGAGGGCCGGCCCCGGCAGGCGCTGTGGCGAGCCGAGTTCTGGTGGGTGCTGGAGGCCTCGGTGCGCTCCGACCCGCCCCAGCTGTTCCGGCGCTGCGTCCAGCACTGGCTGCGCCTGGCGGGCGCTACGACCGGGCCGGCCCTCGCGGCCCTGTGCAAGGTCCTGCGCCTGGCCACCGAGGCGTCCGACCTGGCGGGCCCCGCGGACGCGCGCCGGGCGTGCCCGGCCGACCCCCAGCGCGCCCACTTCCACTCCCCCGACGGCCGCTGCCAGTCACCGTTAGCCCTGGCGGCGTGGGTGCGGAGCGAGGAGGCCTGGCTCGCGCACACGCTGGGCGAGCCCGCCCCCCAGCCGCCCGGGCCGGCCGAGCGCGCGCTGGCCCTCACCCCGCTCGGGCGCCACGGCTGGCACCCGGCCGAGGCGGGCTGGTTCCGCGCGCTGGTGCCACTCGCCGACCCCGGGCCCCCGGGCGCCGGGTGGCCGGGCCCGCTGGGCCGCACCCGGCAGGACTACCTGGACTCGCTGGCGCCGGGCCCCGGCCGGCCGCCGCGGGCCGAGCAGCTGCGGCCGTGGCAGGCCTACCTGCGCGAGCTGCACCTGCTGTCCGGCCAGCGCCTGTACAACCCGGCGTGCATGGAACAGGACGGCGCCGACAACCCGACCATGGTCGGCCTGCAGTACTACAACAAGCAAGAGAAGACCAGCGAGGGTCAGTTCAAGTCCAGGCACCGCGGGCCCACGGACCCGCTGACGCACCAGGGCACCAAGTCGACGCGCACGAACGGGGCGAGCAAGTGCGACAACATGTTGGTGGACGCCCTGGTCCAGGGGGGCGCGTCGCGCTCGGTGCTCAAGCAAGTGCTGCGCACCTCGGACGGCCGCCTCGACGTCGTCTGCAACCGCTGCCGGCGCTTCGGCTTCCGGGACCAGTCCGGCCAGGCGGTGTGCCTGACGCGTTCGTGCGCGGCCGTGCCGCCGGGGCAGCACCCCGGCCTGACCCCGGTCTCGCACACCTTTGTGCTGCTCAAGGCCGCGCACACGCTGGACGCGGCGGGCCTGCTGTACCGCGCCACGCCGGAGCCCGCGGCCACGGGCCCGCCCGCCGCGGACCCGCTGTGGGGGCGACCGCAGGCTAGGCCACGGGCTCGCGGCGGGGGGGAGGCGCCCGCTCCCTCCCTCCCCCGTGCCGGCTCCAGGACGCTGGCTAGCCAGCGAATTTAACCTCGCACTTGTTCGGGGGGCAAAAAACCTTCGTCCCCTTTTCTCTCTCTCTCTCTCTCTCTCTCTGCTGTTGGTTTACTCTAGTGTCCCGCGACCGACGACGCGCGTGTGGCCGCACTCTTCGGTTCGGTATGTACGCTCAGCCCAGGCCAGCCGGCCGCCGCAGCCCCAAACGCCGGCGCTTAGCAGGGCGCCAGTGCCTAGCCTCAATTCCGCCGCGCTCGGGCTGGTTGCTGGCGCTGCCTGACTGCCTGTGGCCTTGGGTGAGGGCCTACTTAGGCGAGGACCGGCTGGTCAGCCTAGTCTCCACCTGCCGGTCACTCATGGCTCAGGGGAAGCAGCCGTCCTTCTGGACGGGCTTCCAGCTACGGGAGTTTAAGTTGGAGAGGCCGGTCGACCGCCGAATTTTGACTGTTTTCCGGGGCCTGTGCCTAGCGAACCCCAGGCCCCTCTCGGTCTGTTGCGAGCCCGGTGAGCTCGAGGCCAGCAGCGCCTTATTGCGCCACTTGCACGTGCACAGTCTAAGTTGCTACGGCGGCGATGAATTACAGGCGTTCGACCCGGTCCTAGCCCCGCTGTTGTCAGTGGTAGCCTCTGTGCACAAACTTACCATCAGCGCCACGGCGAGGAACGACGTGGCCCAGGCGCTACGCCAATTGCCAGCGCCCGCCACGCTGACTGAACTCGCGCTGGTAGAAACCCCCCTCTCGGCGGATGACGTGTTGGCTGCGGTCGCCCAGCTCCCGTCGCTGACTCGCCTCGACCTGAGGGCTTGTTGGCAGCTGAGCGCCACGGGCCTTGGCCACCTGCGCACACTCCAGCGACTGCGGAGGCTGGAGCTGAGCTCGTGCGAGCTGGTCGACAACGCCAGCCTCAGCTTCCTGCCCAGCCTCCGCAACCTCCGCGTCCTGACGCTGGGTCACGTGGCCACGGCCAACCTGCGGTACGTAGCGTCGCTGCCCCGGCTGCAGCAACTGGTCCTCAGTACGCGGGACAGTGTGACCTACGACGAGCTACGGCAGGCCTGTGCTGCCAGCTCCCTGCGCGCGCTGTACCTGGTACAATGCGCAGCTATTCCGGTAGCCACCGTGGAGCGGCTCCGACAAGCCAAGCCTCACCTCAGTTGTTGCGTATCAGACGTCTTGCCGCTAGACGAAGTTCTAGACGCTACAGACTGACGGCACGTTGGCCACGCGGTTGTCAGGATAAAAAAGGAAGAAACAAACGTAGTATTTCAGATTTTAATTTTCTTTTAAATTCCGCGCTTTGCTGGCGGCTCCCTGTCGCCGTCCCGGCCCGGAGCCCCGGTACAAGGAAGACTCGCGGCAGAGAGAGCCCGGGGAAGCCTTGACAGCCCAGCCAGAAAGAGACAGCCTGCCTAGCTCTGCTTGTCTGTGCTGTACAGCGGGCACTTGTCCACTGTCCGCGACTGATAATCACGGCTCGTTGTCCACTCGTTGCAGTAGGGGGCACCTCTGCAGAACCGTGCGCGGCCGTGCCGCCGGGGCAGCACCCCGGCCTGACCCCGGTCTCGCACACCTTTGTGCTGCTCAAGGCCGCACACACGCTGGACGCGGCGGGCCTGCTGTACCGCGCCACGCCGCAGCCCGCGGCCACGGGCCCGCCCGCGGGCTAGGCCACGGCCCGCGGGGGCCAGCAGGCTAGGCAGAGGCAGCAGAGCGGCCTCTCTCCTCTCCTCCTGCTTCCGGGCCGCGCTGGGGAAGGGGGAGGCGAGAGAGACACTGTCCCACCCCCCTCCGCACGCCCAGGATACCCCCGGGCAGCGGGCGCGCGCCTGGCGGGGGGGGGGGGGGGGGGCCTTCCTGGCCCCCTTTTGCTGGGTCCAAGACGACCGACTCGCCTTAGAAAGTGCATTGGCTAGAAGAGGGGGAAGCACCCCCCCCTGCTCCTCTCCCTCTTTTTTTTCTCGTGCTGTTCGTGACCCCAGTGTCTCGCGACGGACAACGCGCGTGTTGTCGGGGTTCGGCATGTACGCTCAGCCAAGGTCAGCTGGCCGCCGCAGCCCCAAACGCCGGCGCCTAGCCGAGCGCCAGTGCCTAGCCTCAATTCCGCCGCGCTCGTGTTTGTTCCTGGCGCTGCCGGACCGCTTTTGGCCCTTGCTGAGGGCCTACTTAGGCGAGGACCGGCTGGCCAGCCTAGTCTCCACCTGCCAACAACTCTCGGCTCTGCGCCAGCGGCCGTCCTTCTGGACGGGCTTTAAGCCATCAGAGTTTAACTTATGTCTACGTGCTGACCAAAGAATATTGACTGCTTTTCGGGGCCTGTGCTTGGAAACCAGGCCAGCCATATCAATCGTGGTTGGCCCTGGCCCTGACGAGGTAGGGGTCAGAATGGCTATGCTACGACAAATTCACGTACGTAGACTAAAATACGGAGGCGATGAAACCGGCGAGTATGAACAGGAGCTAGCTCAGCTGTTGTCGGTCGTGGCCTCTGTCCACAAGCTTACCATCGGTGCCACGTCGATTGATGAGGACCTTGGTAGTGCGCTACGCCAATTGCAGGCACTTGCCGCAGTTAAGGAACTAGAGCTAGAATGGGTCCAGCCCCTGAGGGATGACACCTTGGCCGCTTTGGCACAGCTGCAGTCGCTCACCTGCCTCACCCTCAGCCACTGTTGGCCGCTGACCGCCACGGGCCTTGGCCACCTGCGCACACTCCAGCGACTGCGGAGGCTGGAGCTGAGCTCGTGCGAGCTGGTCGACAACGCCAGCCTCAGCTTCCTGCCCAGCCTCCGCAACCTCCGCGTCCTGACGCTGGGTCACGTGGCCACGGCCAACCTGCGGTACGTAGCGTCGCTGCCCCGGCTGCAGCAACTGGTCCTCAGTACGCGGGACAGTGTGACCTACGACGAGCTACGGCAGGCCTGTGCTGCCAGCTCCCTGCGCGCGCTGTACCTGGTACAATGCGCAGCTATTCCGGTAGCCACCGTGGAGCGGCTCCGACAAGCCAAGCCTCACCTCAGCTGTTGCGTATCAGACGTCTTGCCGCTAGACGAAGTTCTAGACGCTACAGACTGACGGCACGTTGGCCACGCGGTTGTCAGGATAAAAAAGGAAGAAACAAACGTAGTATTTCAGATTTTAATTTTTTTTAAAATTCCGCGCTTTGCTGGCGCTCCCTGTCGCCGTCCCGGCCCGGAGCCCCGGTACAAGGAAGACTCGCGGCAGAGAGAGCCCGGGGAAGCCTTGACAGCCCAGCCAGAAAGAGACAGCCTGCCTAGCTCTGCTTGTCTGTGCTGTACAGCGGGCACTCGTCCACTGTCCGCGACTGATAATCACGCGGCTCGTTCTCCACTCGTTGTAGTAGGGGGCACCTCTGCAGAACCAGCGTGGTAGCCAGCCGCCGTCCCGGTTCTCGAGCGGGGAGAGTTATGCTCATGAGAGAAGCACAGTTCAGGACCCAGAGCTCGAGCTTGTCGCAAGCAGGCCAAGGGGGTAGAGTCAGCTCCTCCAGCCCTGTGCACTTCTCGATCACGAGCACAAGGCTTTTCACCTCGAACTCCTGGGGTAGAACCTGGCTGCCGAACGCTTCACATTCCTTGAACTCTAGCTTCATGACGGCGTCCTGCCCCCAGGCGTTAGGGAGGCCGAGGTGCCCGAACGAGTTACAGTTCGAAACCGAGACGTTAAGGCCAGCGCAGACCACCTGGGGGGGCAGGGCTAGTTTCTGCAGGCTATGGCATCTCACGAGCTCTAGCGCGAGCTTGCCGATCTCTCCTTTCAGTGGTACCGGTGACAGGTGCCGTAATGACTTGCAGTCTCTGAACGTTAGCCGGGCGACCGCTTCCTGCTTCCGTCCGACGGCCCACGCTGGCCGAGTGACCAAGGGGCTAAGACGTCGGAAACTCTGACAATCTGCAACAGTAATCTCTAGGACGTCGCAGGCCAGATCGGATGGCAGCTTCACTTCCTGGAGCTCAGGACACTTCGTCAGCGTGAGTTTGAACGTGCCTGCGGTTAGCTTCTCAGGCAGGGCGAGGTTGCTGAACGTGGCGCAGTCCTCGAACTTGAGCTGCACTGTTGCTTTTCCGTCGAGACTAGACAGCGGGGGCACGGGAAAGCTTTGTACGCTTGGGCACCGTGCCAAGTAGAATCCGGCCGACGGGCAGGCAACCAGACGGGGCAGCAGGCATTCCTTGAAGTCTGGGCAGTCGTAGATTCCCACGTTCAGGGGGGTGCACAGAGATCTCAGCCGGGGCAAGGCTAGCTTCTGCACCCGCTGACATTTTGTGAGAGTGAGCATGAACTTGGGATCTTTGGCGTCGACTCCGGTTGGCGGTCCCTGCTGGTCCTCCAAGCAGGGGAAGCAGAGTTCCTTGACAGAGCCGCAGTCAAGCAGCCTGATGTACGTATCGCGCGCGGCCGTCTTCCAGAGCGGCACCTGCAGCCTGGCTAGCTGTGGACACCGCCGGAAGTCCAGCGCGAGCTGCAGCTGGCCCGCCGGCAGGACCGGCAGACTGGCTTCGTTCAGCTGGTTACAGTCTGTACAGCTAATGTCGAGCTTGCTCGCCTCGGTTAGTTGGGGCCACCGGAGCTCTTGGAAGCAGTGGCTTGCTTCAAACTTGAACTCCGCCAGGCCCCCCACCTTTGACAAGTTATCGAGTGCCAGCTCGGGGGTCAGAGACGACCCGCCGCGCGCCCCACGCTCGGGGCCCACGCAAGTCAGGGTTAGTTTCTCTTTGCACTCGCGCAAGCCGGACAGGTCCACCGACGGCAGAGCACCGCCGTGTATCTCGAGCCTGATCAACCCGGCAGTCTTCAGCTCGGGGGCTTCCAACCTCTCGAGACTGCCGCAGTCTGTGGCTGTGACTGTGATTTCGGGGTAAGCGTCGTCCCGCCCTTGCACCGCCGGCAGTTCTAGCTTTGGCAGAGACACCACGCTTAAGCTAGCGCACTTCTCTAAGGTCATTTCAACGCTGTCCGCCCGGCGGAGCGCTGGCAGCCCCAGTTTGGCCAATTTCTGGGCTGACTTGATGACAAGGGAGGCGGATCCACATTCTGTGAGGGCTGGCAGCACTACCTCGGTGCAGGGCGCCCCCGATGATGCGTCCCATCCGTGTGCTGTATTCAGTGTTAGCGCGAGACGTCCACCGACGGAATCCAGTACGGGCAGCCCCAAGGTCTGGAGGTCGAAGCAGTATTTGAGTGTTAGGGTTAGGTCCCTGCCCACCTGCCACAGCTTGGGTAGTTCGAAGTCCCGCAGGTACTGGCAGCCTACGAGCTTCAGTTGCAAGTCTTTGGCACACGTCTCCAGTGCGGGCAGCTCGACCTCGTACCGCGGGGGAGGCCTATCATCATAGGTGCTAGCATCTTCAAACCTCCCGTCCTTTTTAGGAAGGTCTGCTGTTAGCGAGAAAGAGCCCCGCGCCCACCGGAGGTGTGGCCACGACAGCAGATCCAGGACCTCACTGTCCTTAACAGTAGTGCTGACATCACTGGTTGCTTCTCGCAGCCCGTACCAGGCCAGGCGAGAGAAGGCGTGCCCGCATTGAAGTTCTAGCTGGGCTGTACCCCCCACTGGCGGTCCGCGCAAGGCCAGTCTCTGTAAGTCGCAGGGAGGCAGCGTCATCAACCGCAGGTCTCCGGGGCCGGGCCTGAGCAGGAGCGATCCGTAGTCCCCTAGCAGCGTAATCGAGACGGGCTGCGGACCGCTGCCGCCAGTGGAGGTATCGATGACGCGGAGGTTGCGGCACTGGACGAAGGCGAGTGTAGCGGTCGCCGCCGGCGCTTTCCGCGTAAACACGAGCTCCTCCAGCGCGGCGCAGCGTTCGAAGCGCAGTTCGTGCTCCTCGGGGGGCAGTCCATCTGCGACAGGCGCAGCCTCCGCAGCTCGTTCTGCGACCTCAGGCAGAAGGGACCGTCGGCCCGTTCCCCCGCTTCGCGGAAGGCTAAGGGGAAGCCGTGCAGGTACAAGGAAGTAATCTTGCGTTGCATCCCCGCCTCAGGTAGGAACGGAAAGTGCCGCGTGCTCCGCGGCGTCAGTGTGATGACATCTCTGGCCGCGCCCGGGCCCAGCGGGGCGAGTGTCACCGTGAGGTCGGTGGACCCCGCCGGTTCGGGCCGCTCGTCTTGTGCAAACCAGGGGTCGAACGGCTCTTCCTCGGCGAGGCTGGCGGCCCTAGGCCCAGGCGCAAACTGCTCGACGGCGTCGGCCACCGCCCTCCAATAGCGCACGGCCGCGTCAGCAGTGGTTTCTCCCGCCCACGGCTTGTCTTGCCCGGGCGCTAGCAGATTATGGAAAAACAGCGACTTCTGCTTTTTCAAGCCACTCGCGGTGAGCTTCCACGCGCCCTCGTTGTCCGTCCGCGGGCGCGAGCCAGTGTAGACCTGATCCACGTACTGGCCGAGCTCTGACAGCACTTGCTGTAGGCGGTCGTGGCCGAAGGGGTCATGCTCCTGCGAACCGTGTAGCCAGTTGTAGCGTTGTAGGCACGCGGGGAGCAAAGTCTGCCGTACGGCATCCTCTCGCTCCCTGGCTAGCCGGGAAGGGGAAAGGCAGCCAGCAGCGAGGCGGTCGGAGCCACCGAGGAAACTGAGCAAGTTCCCCGTCAACGACGGGGAGGGCCCGGCCTGGCCAGGGTGCGCCCGAGGGCCGGACCCCTCGATAGCTCGATGCCCCTGGTTAGCCATCGGCCGCTCTAAGCTCCGACCTTTTATTCCTAGGGCGGGGCGGCGGCCCCCGGCTGGCCCGGCGAGGGGGGGGGGAGAAGGTGCGGGCGCGCGGGAGGGGGAGGTGCGGGCGCGCGGGAGGGGGGGGGGGTGCGGGCGCGGGGGGGGGGGAGAAGAAGTTTTTAGCGTGGTGGTCCCAGCCTCTCCTGGCCACCTGGCCGCGCCTGGCAGAGGCGGGGCGGTTCAGAGGGCAGCCCTGGCCGTCTGTGGCCAGAAGTAAAGGGACGTGCGCTCGCCCCCGCCCGGCGGGCGACGGCGACGGCCCCCCCCTGGCGTGCTCGGCTTGGCCGCCGAGTTACTAGCCACCGGCCCGGACGTGCGAAACGAGGCTGGCCCGGCCGCTGAGCGTTGGGCTCGAACCCCCTGGAAAGATTGGGGGGGAGGCCGGCAGTAGGTGCGGCCCGCGCCGCGTGTCGTAGGCTACCAACAACCACATTTTTCGACTCGTGTACACTGCTCCTTTTTTAAGTACGCGGCTCCTGCTAAGGCGCGGGTCTCAACCGGGGAGGGAGAGCGCTTACCCCCCTGGGCTAGGGTTTTTTCGGGCGTCTCTGCCCGAAGAAGCCAGCGTGGTCCTCATTCATTTATTCCTCCGGTCGTTATTAGGACAAGCGGCCTAGACTCTCGTAGCGCCTGTATCCCTAACTCAGTGAGCTCGGTACAGCCCCTGAGGTCGAGTTCTCTTAGGCTCGGCAGGCGCTGGACGAGGAAACTCACTCCCGGGTCCGTGATTTTTGTACAACCGCTGAGGTTGAGTTTTCGTAGGTTCGGCAGTCCCTGCAAGCGCGCCAGTCCCGCGTCCGTGAGCTGTTTCCAGCCGGCGAGGCTGAGGTCCTCCAGGCCCACCCGGTCGTGCAGCGAAGCCAAGGACTCCAGTTCGGGCAGCTCTGTACAATCAGCGAGGCAGAGTCTCCGCAGCTGGAGCAGCGTTGGTACAATGACCAGCGAGCTAAGGTTCGAGCAGCAACTCAAGTCCAGCTCCAGCAGCGCAGGCGGGTTCAGCTCCAACAACAGCTCATCGCTCTGGAGCTCGTAACACCCGCTAAGGTCGAGCTTTTGCAGCAGCGGCAGGTTTGGTAAGGGCTGCTCTCCGTTGACCTCAGAACAACCGCGAAGAGACAGCTCCACTAAGGACCGCATCCGCGCGAGGCCCTGCAGTGTAAAGTCCTCGACGCCGGGGCCAGCCTCAATTGTTAGCTTCCGCAGCTGCGGCAGCGTTGCCAGTTCGGATAAATCACTATGTGTGACACGCACTCCACTGACGTACAGCTCCTGCAAGTTCTTCAGCCGGCTCACGTAAGTGGACCAATTAGGCGTTACATGCTTGCACTCCCTGATCACGAGGCGCTGCAAATTCACCAGTTCAGCCAAGCGCGCGAGCCCGCCCTCAGTGACCTCGCCGCGTTTCCTGTCGCGGTTGGGGACGTCGGGGTCGGGGGGTCGGGGGGGGGGGGGTAGGCGAGGTCGAGGTCGAGCTGCCTTAGCTCAGGCCAGAGCTTCACCAGGAGCATGCAGTGTTCGCGCGTGAAGTTCTTCGGCCCCGTTAGCCACAGCTCGTCCACGGCCAGGCTGGCCCAGGCCCCGCCCCGGTCGCTCAGCAACTCCATAGCCAACACCAGGGTCCCTACCTGGACCTTGGCCTGGCTCCAGGCCTGGCCCAGCCAGGCCTGGAAGGCCGTAGCCCGGGCAGGAGTGCTTAGGTCGAGCTCGGTACAGCGGAAGCGCGCCCAGGCCCCCGGCCTGCCCAGGAATCCGTGCAGCTCGGGGCTCACGGCCCCTAGCTCGGGGTGCCAGCCCAGATAGTCCCTGACCCGGGGCCAGGCCCCGGCCGGAAACCCCAGAGTAGGTCGGTCCGCCATGCTTTCCTTTGTTGGTTTAGCTGTCGGTCATGGCTGGGAGCGCGCGTCGTAGAGGGGGAGGGGACGGTAGGGAAGCGAGCGCGGCGGGGATTGGTACCCTCCCCCCTGCCGTCCCCCTTTCCCTCCTGCACTCCCCCTCTCAGGAGACGGAGAGGAGAGAGAGAGGAGAGGGTCCTCCTTTCCCCCAGCCAGCCAGGGGAGAACGAGCCGGCCTCCTCCTACTCTCCCTGGGCTGGCCACATTGCCACGCCGAGCAGAGACGAAGCGGCTGTGGGGTCAGCCCCGGCCGCATGTGGCAAGCAGTCCAGGAGGTGCGCGCGCCCTGCCCGGCGGACGGCGACGATCATTACGTGCTCAGCCTGGCCGCCGAGCTAGCTACGGACCTGGACGTGCGGGACGTGTCGGCCGGCTGGCTGTCGGGGCTCGGCACCGAGGAGAACCAGGCCAAGTTCACGTACCACGACCCCGTGCTGACGCCCGACAGCGCCACCAAGTGCTGTTCCTTGTGCGAGCAAGACCTGCTGGCCTGCACCTACCACTCCTTCCACCTCGAGGTACCGGAGCCGTGGCTGCTCCCCCAGTTCGAAAAGCAGGCGTCGCTGGCCCTGTCCCTGGTGTGTAAGCAGTGCGGGGCCTTCTTGTGGGACACGGCGGTGCTGGCCAAGGAGGAGGCGGGGCCGGCTGCCTGCGTGGCCGACGGCCGGGCCTTCCTGAGCCAGGAGCAGCAGCGCGCGCTCGTCGAGTCCCTGGACCGGGTGACGGGGCTGGCCCAGCTGCAGCTCCAGGTCGCCCACGCGCCCGGCCACGCTAGCGGGCAGGACGAGGTGGCCTGGGCCGCCAGGTGGGGCGACTGGCAGGCCTGCGCCGGGGACGAGCCCGCGGCCGCGGGCCCGGACCTGCTGGCCTGCCCCGCGGCGGCCGACACGAGCCGGCGCTCGTGGCTGCTGACCGCCGAGGGGGCGGCGGGGGCGGCCGCCGCCGTGGGGGACGCGTGGCCCGGCCCGGCGGCGGCGCTGGAGGCCTGGGGGTCCGTGCTGGCCCGGGTCCGCGAGCGCTGGAACGGGCTGCTGGCGCAGCAGCACCGCCGCAACAAGCTGTCGCACGCCGCCGCCCAGCGCCAGCGCACGGACGTACTGCTGGGGGGCGTGCTGCTGGCCAGGCTGCAGCAGGTGTGGCGCGCGCTCGCCTGCGCGGCCGGGCAGCCGTTCTCGCTGGCCGCGGCGGCGTGCCTGAGCCTGCGTGAGGCGTCCCTGGCCGAGGCGCTGCTGCAGCGCCTGCAGAAGCTGGCGCACGCGGGCGTGACCCGCCGGCTGCCGCGCGGGCTGGGCCGCGAGCTGCCCCCGGCGCTGGCGGCGGAGCTGCAGTCGGCGGCCGGGCTGAAGGAGCAGCTCGTGGCCTGCCGGGCCAGGCTCGCGGTCCTCGGTGGCTGCTGCGCTACGCTGCGCGACTTTGTGCGGCGCGAGGAGGCCGCGCGGGGGCTTCCGCCGGCGCCGCCGGTCCGGGGCCTGGGCTCGGCCGCCCCCGTGGCGGCGCCGGGCGCGGCGCTCATGTCCCGCGCCCTGGGCAGCGCCCTGGCCCGCAAGCGGGGTGTTGTGCGCTGTGCGGTGGAGGCGGGCGGCTGCGGCTGCGCGCAGCCCCGCCTGGTCAAGCTGTGCGGCCTGTGGGCCGAGGTCCAGTTCCGCGGCCCCGCCGGCCGCGCGGCGCTCGAGAACTTGTGCGGCTGGTGCTGCCCCCGGGCCGGCGGCGGCCGGGCGCAGGTGCCCTCGGCGGCGCTGCGCGCCTGGCTCGCCGCGGCGCCGGCCGACGCCTGGGTGCGGGCCCGCCTGCCCGCGCACCCCGAACGACTCTTCCGCTTCGCGTGCCTGGTCCCCTCGCGCGCGCTGCTGCCCGTGACGCACGCGAGCGTGGACGGCCGCCAGGTGCTGCTGAGCTACGGCCACGAGCTGGCCGACAACGCGTACGCCGTCGCCGACCTGCTGCGCTGCGCCTGGGAGCTCCGGCTGGCGCTGGAGCGGCACCTGGGGGGGCGGGCGTGGGGCAACCCCGCCCGGGCCGCGCCCGGCGCCCCGCTGGCGCTCGAGGCGGGCGCGCTGTGGCAGCAGGGGCCGGGCTGCGTGCTGACGACCGAGTACCTCCGCACGCTGACCGCCGCCTACAACTGCTGGTGTGCGGGCCTCACGAGCCACGCGCCCGTGCACCCCCCGGCGCCCCACTCGGCGGCCGCGGCCCCGCCCACGGTCCCGCCCGCGCTGCGGCCGCCCGAGGGGCTCCGCAGCCTCAGCGAGCTCCTGAGCCGCAAGGACGGCGAGTTCCGCAAGAACGGCCTCGGCAAGCGCCTCAACTGCTCCGGCCGCGGGGTCCTGATCGGCGTCGCCACCGTCCCGGTGGGGCACGTCATGGTGGGCTGGGGCTTCCTGCGCACACAGTTCGAGTGTGTGCGCGTCACGGCGCAGAACGTGGAGTCGGTGCGCGCCCGGGCCGACCTGATCCAGCAGGCGCGGGCCCGGCTGCGCGGCTGGCAGGCGAGGCTGGCCCGGCTCCGGGAGGAGGGGCGGACGGCCGAGGCCGTGGCCCTGCGGGAGCGCAACCCGGACCTCGTGTACGGGGATGTGTACCCCGCGCTGGGGCTGCTGTGGCGGCGGCCGAGGGGCGCGCAGCGGGCGGCCAGTTCGAGCTCGCCCCAGCGCGGCTCCGTGTTCAACCCCCTGGCCTTCTGCCCCCGCTGCTGCTCGACGAGCTGGCCTCCGCCGGCCGGGGGGGCGGGGCGCGGCCGTACTCAGACTTTTTGCACGTGGGCGACGTGCTGGAGATGAGCCTCACGCAGGGCAGCAAGGTCCTCCTCAACCGCCAGCCCACGCTGTCGCCGCAGAGCGCGCGCGTGTTCTCGGTCCTCGTGCCCCGCACCGACCTCCTCAGCGAGCCCCCCTCGTGCCTGGCGGCGCTGTCCCGCCTGCACGCGCGGCTGCTCGCGGTGGACCGGCCCGAGTTTGCCCCGCAGCACTTCTGCCTGGCGCTCAACCCGATCGAAGAGATCCCCTTCAACGGCGACAACGACGGGGACGTCATCACGCTGGTGGCGCTGCAGGACCCCCTGGACGGCTGGTCGGCGGACGAGGCCATCGGCTCCTGCCAGCACATTGTGACGCGCGCCGCGTCCGAGAACGTGGCCAAGCTCGCCCTCGACAACCTCAACGTCCTGGCGGGCGCGCTCCGGGGGCCCGACACCTTTGGTCCGGCCGACGTCCTGTCCCTGCGCGCGCAGCTGGAGCGGCACGTGCCGGCGCCCCCCGGCTACCTGCGCGCGGGCCCGGGGCCGCCGGACGGCGGCTGCACCGCGTGGGACGTGCTGGGCTGGTTCCTGCCCCTGTCCTTCGTGAGCCAGGCGCAGGCCCGCCACGCGCTGGCGTCGGGCCGGGGGGGCGAGCCGGGGCCGCTGGGCCCCCCCGCGCCGCCCCTGGGCCAGGGCCGCGACAGCCTCGTCAAGCTCCTGTACAGCGACTACGCCCCCCAGTGGGCGGCCTTCTTCCTCGACTGCGTCAGCGTGTTCGTGGCCTGGCTGAACCGCCGCCGCGCCCTCAGTCTCTGCCTAAAATGCAAGGAAAGTTAAAAGGCAGAGAATTAGAAAGGAAAAAGAGACCAAAAAAGAAATAGCATTTTTTGAAAGATGGTTAGAAAAAAATAAATTTCCAATGTCTCGTCAAGAGGAAATTTACGCAAGAAATTTGATTGATGGCGGAAAAAAATTTGAGGAAGTTATGGTTAAGTATAAATTGTATATTGAAGGAGTAAGGTAGAGTTGTGTGATTTGTGCTGTCTGCCTACCTGCTCACTTCTCATCAATGAACATGACACACATTTCACAACAACATAAAAGCACACTTGTTATTTGACTATTTTTTCAAAAAGAATTTTAAAAGAATAATTTATTTTTACAAAATTATCAAAAAACAACGGCTTCAAGGCACTGCCCACACATGTTTTTTTGTGTTTTTTGGTGTGGGGGCAGGAACCATGCCACCTAAGAAGAAGTCAACTCCAACTGAGGCTCAAGTACCGACTGAGGAGGTGGAGCCGAATGATCCTTCCACTCCAGAAGCAAAGCGTCCGCTACATGAAGACCCAGTGGCTCAGGAGGCTGTTGAGATTTCGAACGCTTTAGAGGCTCTCAAAATGTACGATTCCAAGTCCCCGCCTAAAAGTCGTGAAGAAAGTAAGTGCTTTGTTGAGTTTGTTAATGATAACAAAAAACCAGACCTTATTTTCAACAAAGCAGGGAATAACAGGGTTGTGGCCGAATTCATGAAAAGCCAAGGAAGTGCGAAAATTTATTTCGTCACCATTGATTCGAAAATGGTTATCCGTGTATTTCATTCTTGGTCTGCGGTAAAGGGTTATTACATACACGAGAAGGTACCAGTCTATGTCAAGTTTGCCAACTATAACTTTAAGAAAAAACTTTTCTACAAGTCAAGTATTTCTTTTTTCTTCCGCTGTCGGGAAGAAGTGCGGACATTGGCTGGGTCAATATCCTCTCGTTTAAGTAAATGCTTTGTTTGTTTTTCTTTTGTTAGTTGTTTTAGTTCTTTATTAATATCGGTCTGTTCCTCGTCATCATTTGCCTCGGTTTTTAATAAATGTCGTGGAGGTACAACATCATCATTTGTTAATACAATCCGGTATCCCTTACGGGCTTTGACAGTGTAGATTTGCTTGCTCCATGTCTTTCCTCCCTTTTCTAAAATGTGTTTCTTGTTCAACTTTCTAACTCTGTCTCCTTCTTTGAAACCAAATAAATATTTATCAACATATCTATGTTGTTGGCTAATATCATATTCTTTAAATACATCAATTGGCGCCGCCTTAATCGCTGAATGTTCTTTCTTGTTATAATAATAAACAACATCTTCAATATAACTTATCCAATCAAAATTACGATTAAAAGCCCATAATACATGTAATCTTTCTCTAAGTGTTCTAACAAATCTATCAACAATACCTAACGAATTATGATCACCTACTTCAACCAGAAATTGTTCAATTCCATTATTTCTCATCCACTCACCAACTGCACCTTTAAACTCACCGCCATTGTCTGATATGTATGCTTTTGGCTTTGGTAATTTCTTGAGTGCATCTAAAACTGTGGTAGAAAATTTATTCTTTATAGGTATTGCATAAGCATAGCGACTATGAATATCAATCCAAATAAGGGCAAAATTATAATTTTTATTTTTTGTAGCAACCTTACTCATATCAATTAAATCAATATTGACCATATCCAATACTTTGTCCGCCCATATTGTTGTTCCTCTAGTCCTCGGTTTAGTCTGACGAAATAATTCTTGGGCAGTTTTGGTCTTTTCTTCCTCTGTTGGATCGCCTCGCGGTGTATCTTCTAGTTGTGTATCCTTATCCTGTGCATTAATATTGCTAGTGGTGTGTTTGTGGTCCATTAGAATTTCAAAAATATCTTATCTGCTTCCTTACTTTTTTCTTTACTTTTTGGTGTATTGTTATATACATTAACTGATATTTTTTCGCTTCGTTTTTTACCACCTCTCTGTTTTACGCCTGTTGTTTCATAATCTTCGCTTTCTTCACTCTCACTTTCTTCTTCTTCGCTGTCATTCTCTGGCTTCTTGGGTTGTGGTGATTTCTTTGTGTTTTTCTTCTTGGGCTTTTTGGCATTCTTTTTTATCTTTCTAAGCATATGATTTGCAACAACCTCAGACATATCAATTTCGCTATCGCTTTCGCTTGATTCATCTTCAATCTCAGGATTTTTAAGTATCTCTTTCGCAACACTAACTTCAGCATCAGTCTCAATAAGTTCTTCCACTGATGCTTCTTTTAATTCTCCTTTTTTACGAAGCCTTTCACGAGCCCATTCGTCCTTTCGCCGTTCAGCATTTTCTCTATTTGCTTGAACTGCTTTCTTCCAGTTTTCCTTTGATGCTTCCTTTGAAGGCATTGATTACAGATGATTGATACTACACTAGATAGTTATATTTTTTGTTAGTATAATTTAACAAAAAAAAATTAAAATATTTAATTATATAATGTCGCAATATAAATCATTACTTGGCCTTAATGAGTTGGAGGTTGATAGTCTAAACATACTTAACTTAGACCTTACCAACACAAACATAGTCGGTCTGAATACAGACAGAGTGCCAGAAGATGCTGACCCCGTAAATCTTTATTACACTGACGGACGGTTTGACACAAGATTATCTACCAAATCAACAACAGATGTCAAAGAAGGAAAAAATCTATATTATACAGAACAACGAGTAAGGGATAATGACGAAGTCAAAGCCTCAACTCAACACCGCTCTAATACAAGTAATCCACACCAAACCAGTCTATACAATTTGATAGACACTAACATATCCGCTCCAACGGTCGGGCAATACTTAACATATAATGATGTAGATGGTAAATGGAGAAATACAACAATCGGCTCAATTGATACACTCACAGATGTAGTCATAACGGCACCAGTGGCAATGAATAGTTATCTAACATATAACTCAATAAACTGGGTCAATAAAACATTCCCGATAAATGTTGATGAATTCGGCAACATTAGTATGGGTGGTAATTTGAATATAACGGGAGTTAATTTATTAAATACCAAAGATGTTGATACTTGGATATCTGAGCACGAAGACAATAATGATAAAGTGTCCGCGGATGGTTCAATTGATACACACAGCGATGTTACAATAACGACACCCGCCAATAACCAACTACTCATTTATAGCACAGGACAATGGAGAAACACAAACTCTCCTTTCGTAAGATTAGATGGTCTTGCCATGATGATAGCGGATTTAAATATGGGAGGATTTAACATAACAAATGTCGGTAATGTTGATGGTGTTGATGTTTCGGCTCTTGACACCGCAGTCGTTAAACTAACAGGAGACCAAACCATAACAGGGAATAAAATATTTACTACTTATTTGGGTGTAAAAGATTCAAATCAATTAAATACAGGTAAGTTATTCTTCAATTACAACAATAATATGGGTTCTATTTATTCGTCGGAGGTAGGTGGAGCAACGGGCTATCCATTATCTTTTGTCGGCTCGTCCATACTTTTTGCTCCAACAACAGGGGGTGGAATGACATTGACAAATAATGTTTTAAATTTTAACAGCACGACAGCAATTAGCGGTCTTCCAGCACCATTCTATGACAATGATGCTTCAACGAAAGCATATACCGATACAAAATTAGCAAAGGACGGCACAACGGCTATGACGGGTAGTTTAAATATGGGAGGATTTTCAATAACAAATGTTGGTAATGTTAATGGTATTGATGTATCCACCCTTGATACCGCAGTCGTCAAACTAACAGGAGACCAAACCATAGCAGGAACCAAAACATTCAGCAACATAATAAATGCTAGTGCGGGGATTGATATGAAAAGCCAAAGCATAACAAATGTGAATTTGGTTGATGGTGTTGATGTTTCCACCCTTGATACTTCGGTGGTTAAACTAACAGGAGACCAAGCCATAGCAGGGAATAAAAAATTTACATCAACTTTGGAAGCAAGTGGTTCGTCCAATCCTACTACTTTTGACGGCATTCGCATAGCCTTTGACACAAAAATAGGAATGATTGCAGCACAAAAGACAGCAACAGCGACTTGGTATCCGATACAAATAACGGGGTCGTATGTTGAGTTATATTCAGGTAATAATGTAATTATAACCGCAACAGGCACTACACTATCTTTGAATAATAACAAAATAACAAACTTAGCCACACCATCAGCAACAACGGACGGAGCAAACAAAAGTTATGTAGATACATTAGACTGACAAAATGTGAAACTAACAGCTAACCAAACCATTGCAGGAATTAAGACATATAGCAGTGGTGTTGAAATAACGGGAAATTCAATCAATTCAACAACAAAGGGCACATTTATCGTTTTCAATTCTACAAGTAATATTGGGTCAATTGCTAGTTTGGATATGAAAACTGCGACATATTACAACTTTGAAATTTCTGTGAAAAAAATAAGTTTCATTATTGACGGGACGATAGTCGGTTGGGTAAATGCTTCGGGGCTAGATTGTAATAGTAGCAAAATAGCCAACCTTGGAACTCCGACATTAGCAACGGACGGAGCGACAAAAGGGTATGCGGACACATTGGACGGGCAAAATGTAAAACTATCAACAGACCAAACCATAACAGGAAGCAAAACATTTAATGGGGCGAGCACTGTGATAAAATATCTAACTTTAACTAACAATGCAGATTTTAATAATCAAACTATCACTAATGGCGGAAATATAGCATATAATGGGGCGAGGATATTAAACCAAAATGGAGGAGACATATTCTTTTCACAGACATCAGGAGATTATCAGTATTTCTTATTTACTCTAAATACCGCTACAAGTGGAACCGCGAACCAACGAGGTTATGTATTTACGAATGTAGCATCTGATGTAAAAGGGGCGGGACTTTATATTTCAAAACTTTTGGATAATAAAAGTGCTTCGTCTGACATTGTCCGTTTTAACAATGCTGGCGGTATGCGGTTTTATGGTGCTTTGGATATGAATTCAAACAACATAACAAATGGATGAACAATAACTGGAACGACAATTACTGCAACCGCAAGCGGATTAATAACGGCAAATGCGGGGATTACAGATACTGGCACACTAACATCAGCAACAAATACAAGTGGAGCGAAAATAGGAGTTCAGGGAATAACAGACGGAACAAATGCAAAAGGAATATTTCTATGGGATACGACAAATACGAGTTGGGGAATTTATGCAGCATCTGGTGGGGCTCTAAACACTAGAAGTTTGGCAAATGGTTTAGCCGTTTCAGGAAATGATTTTAGTTCGTATAGTTTTCGGTTTAGGGTTGCTAATGATTCTACAATGGGTTTTGTGTGGGAAAATTCAGCAGAGCAATTGTTAATGTCATTAAACGGGGCAAACGGGACTTTATGGACAAAAGGATTGATTACGGCAAATGCGGGAATTACATACACAGGCACACTAACAACGGCATCAGCATCAACTAATGGGGCTAAAATAGCAATTCAAGGACAAACAGACGGGACGAATGCGAGAGGAATATTTGTATGGGACATTGGAGATTCAAACTGGGGGATTTATATGAGCCAGTCTGGGGCAGTTAAATCATTAAGTGGAGGAACAGCACCAGCAGGAGGAGGTGGAGGATTAACTTCTTATTCTATTACATTTAGAGTAAATGGTTCTTCAACGAGTGGTTTCATATGGGAGAATAATTCAAATACTGCTTTAATGTCATTAAGAGCAAGCGATGGGCAATTATGGGTATTGTCTAATCCAATTCAATATTCAGACAAGAGAAAAAAAGAAGATATAAAGGAATGTTTAGGCTTAGATTTTATTAATAAGTTAA
The DNA here is from genome assembly GCA_019918135.1 of Paulinella micropora. Classification (NCBI taxonomy): domain Eukaryota; phylum Cercozoa; class Imbricatea; order Euglyphida; family Paulinellidae; genus Paulinella; species Paulinella micropora. The sequence continues at coordinate 283,848 of WBZZ01006719.1, read as the reverse complement.
ATCCAGTCTGCTATCGTATGATTGATGACAACAAGAAATGTAGGACTGGCTTAATAGCACAGGAATTAGAAGAAATACTAACAGAAATGGATATGCTAGATTTTGGCGGATTTATAAAAGAAACAATTATGGTTCCGTGTCCAAAGCAAAGAAAAGAATACGAATTGAAAGGTGTGAGTGTTAATCCAGAAGATGTTAAATGTGTTGATAGTGGTGATGTCGGTTATGGTATAGGTTATTCCGAGTTTATCGCCCCGTTAATTAAGGCGGTTCAACAATTATCAGAAAAGGTAGTTAATTTAGAAAAAGAAAATAAAAATCTTATGAATATACTACAAGACCAAGCAAATCAATTAGCAGAAATCAGAGTGTCCGTTATTGATAATGTCAAATAATACAACTAGACTTCACAGACCACCACCTATTATGGATATGGATGGCGAACTAACACCAGAGTTGAAAAATCGTGTTCTTGAAGTAGAACTAAAGAATGAAGAAAAAAAGATAGAGCATGAATACACCGATAGTTGGGAATGCTGTTGTATGACAAAAAAAACTGATAGCAGATTAATTAAATACTTATTTCAAATGGCGATCATCATTGCTATAGTCTCGTTAGCGATCGTAAAACTTTCTAACCATAATCTTGATTGTAATCAAACTAATGTCTATGTGTGGCTCATTTCGTTGATGGTCGGTATCGTTTTACCCTCTCCAAGTTCTGGGGGTGGTAAGAAGTAAATTAAAAACCAAAAGCGGATAAACCGAGCATATTGTCATAGTGTATTTGACTTTTAAGATGTTTCTGTAAATTAACTTTTCTAAACGAATTGCCACATGAACACTTGACTATGGTTGAACAACGTATTTTAGTTTTTTCAATAAGTTTCTCTCTGTTTTGCTCATAATATTCTTTGTGTTTTTTATCTATGCGCTCTTTGTTTCGTTCGTAATGTTCTTTACCTCGTTGTGATACATAATCTTTATTTTTTTCATACCAGTTTCGCCCTCTTTGTGATACATTCTCTTTGTTTAATTCTCTATATTCTTTTATTTTTTGCGTCAAATATTCTTTATTTTCTTCATAATATTCTTTATTAGTTCTACCCGCTACGCATCTATTTACACATTTTTCTGTTCTTCTAATCCATTCTCCTTCTCGTTTCCTCAATTGATTTACATTTTCACACATTCTTCAATCAATTCAACGAAGGCATCATCATATTTGACGATTTCAAAAGAAGAAACATAATCGCATTTACCATTCATCCATCTTTTATAAACAATTTTATGAGCATAAAGTCTTTTGTATAATGGTTGAGTGGTTGAACCGATATACACCTGATCCATTTGATACGACCTAATCGCATATATTTTTCCTTGTTTATAGTCTGGCATCGTTTTATATCGTTTATTATCGCTATGTTTAAATAGAATAACATTCGTATAAATGTGTCATATACCACATATCATCATTTGAGCACATTAAAGGAATGGCTTCATCAAAACTAATACACCAATCTGACATCGGCTTATACACACATTTAAATTTAGTATCTATACCTTTTTGAATACAATAAACACAACTTATATTCTTTTTTTCGCTTATCCGTGAGTAAAAGTCGCAGGCAGTCCGACCTAACACAGACCAAACAAATATTAATAAAATTTTTAACATCTTATATCTATATTTATATATTTTAACCACAAAGCACGAAGTGGCGAAGCAAGCGTAGTCAGAATGACGGAGCACAAATACCAAAAGATGATTTTTCTAAGCAATGATTTTGCTGGAGGAAGCAAAACATTTAATAAAAAAATCCAAATGTCATTCACACCCACCAAAATGAATGTAAAATTTATCCACTATATGAACGACCAGACAGAGACAAAAACCAGAATTCTTTATATGGACAGAATTGGAATTATTGGAACATTTGCGGACAGCACCACAGCAAACATTTCAAATCTCGGTTATAATTTGGGTGTTGTCGGATGGACTGACGGACAATATACATTTAAAGTCCTTGAAACCGACAGCGGAAATATTGACACAGGAAATTTAGCGGGCCGAATTGTTGTATGTTTGGAATTCCTCGCTTAGAATATAGCAATGGAAAAGATTAATAGCATTAAGGTGAAGCCTGTGAAGCAGGATGGAAACGGAGATAAAAAAGCAAAAGGTTATAAATTATTTAACGAACCTTACGCAAATATATTTCTTCTCGCCCGTAAGAAGAGCGGTAAGACGACAGCACTCTTTGAAATACTGAAACTGACTACAGACAGAAAAACCCGCATTGTCATTATTGCTTCAACAATACACAAGGACTACATTTATAAAGCCATGGTAAAGCACTTTAAGAACAGAGGCAACCCGATGGCAATATATACCTTTCTTAAATCAGATGGTGTAAATGTCATTGATTATGAGTTAGACAAACTGAACAGACAGGACGAGCAACACGAAGGAGAAATCAAAGATGAAGAAGAAATAGAGAAGCCCCAATTTCTTTATTTTGGAAAAGAAGAAAAAAAGAAAACTACAGAACCAAAAGAACGACCCAGCAAGTATATGTCGCCAGAGGTAGTTTTTGTTTTGGACGATTTAGGGAGTGGATTAAGAGACAAGTCCGTAAGTGATTTGCTAAAAAAGAACAGACACTATAAAAGTAAGGTTATTATGTCTAGTCAGTATTTGAACGACCTAAGGCCAGAAGCCATTAAGCAGTTAGATTATCTATTAATCTTTCCAGTGCAATCTCAGGACAAAATGAAACTCATGTATAAACATTTAGACTTATCTTTTGACTTTGATTATTTTCTTCAAAAGTATCACGAGGCTACAAAGGATAGATTTAATTTTCTTTATGTCTCAAGTGTTGATGATGAATTAAGAAAAAACTTTTCACAAAGATTTAAATAATATTTTTGGAATTAATAAATATTTTTTTCATAGTATAATGGTAGTTAAAACAACTAGTGTTGAAGTCATTCCAACAATCTGCAAACGAACTATTAACTCAAGCACAAACATGGCTGGAGGTAAAAAGAAGACTGGTCGCAAGAAGAAGCAAGGAGGCAAGGGACAAGCAGGTGGTAAAATCAACTGGCAAAAAGTTGGCAAAACGGTCTTTGCCGTTGATAAATTTCTTCGCAGTAATAAGTTAATCTCAAGGACTGCGGGAGCATTAAGTAGTGTCGGGGTGCCTTACGCAGGTAGTGTTGGTGCTGTAGCATCAAGACTGGGGTATGGTAAGCAGAGAGGACGTGGAGCACTCAAATTCTAAAAAAAAAAAAAATTGATATAACACAGAAGTATTTTTTTTGTTAATATACAATGGTCGTCAAGAAAACAAAGAAACAGAAATTAAGACCCCCGCGGGTTTATAGGAATAAGAGCGGTAAGCCGTATATTATCCAGAAGGGTAAAAAATATTATCTTAATTTCAGTAAAAAGACAAATGATATGAGCACACTTCAAATCGTTAAACTTTTTATAAAATACTTAATCAGACCAAAAGCAAAGCGGGCAAGAACGAAGAAAGAAGACTTAAGAAAAGTCCAGAGTTTGTCGGAGATTGAGCAAATACTAGAACCGCCATTAATGACCACTTAGACAAACTCAGAAAAGAGAAATACGATAAGATTGATGAGATTGACCAAAAAGAGAAAAAAGCACGAGTTGATGCTGAAGAAGAAAAGAAGAGGCAACACCGAAAAGACATGGAAGATATCAAGGAACGACAAGAACAAAAAGACAGAGAACTAAGAAGGGAGCAAAAACTCATAGAGGATTTACAATACGAACAGCAAAGGAACCAAAGATTAGCCATTATGCCCCCACAACAACAATATATTATGCCTGCACAGCAGGGGCAACCACAAGAACAACAGGCACAGCCAGAGGTAAAAGTTAAGCTAAATAAAGAATTTGAAGACTATAAAAAATTAATCATAAATTCTGGAGTTTTTACTCAAGCAGATATAGATAATTGGGAACCTAGTAAAATACAAAGTATAGCAGAAAGAATAAAAGATTTTCAAAAGCAACAAATAATAATAGATGATATGAAAAAAATGCTAGGAACACAAGAAGCATTAAATAAAAATATAGGAAACCAACTAGAGGAGGCTAAATACAGATTAATGTTGAAGAATGGATTGTCAAATAGTAATGTTGAGAAAAAACTTACTATTAAAATTCTTGGTGAAGCATTAAGGGATAAACTTAAAAATGAAGGCCACGATGTTAAAGGTTGGAACCAAAGAGCATCATTGATAATAGACAAAATTGTAGAACATAAAATAGATGTTGGACAAAAGAAGGACGAAGTAAAAAAGAAACTCGCAGAATATTTGGGATTACAAACGGGAACTGGATTAGAAGATTTAATTAATAAAGTGTTTTCCGTAAAAAACATTAAAAAGTATCTATCAAGAAAAGAATGGACACATTCAATGAGAAAAAAGATTATGTTAATGCCCTTATAAATAAATATAGAAATGAACAACAACCAGAGCAACAGCAACCAGAGCAACAACAACCAGAGCAACAACAACCAGAGCAACAACAACCAGAGCAACAGCCTGAGCCACAGCAACCACAGCCAGAGGAGCCACAGCAAGATGAGCGAAGCGATTTGGAGGGGCTTGTCCCATCAAAACAAGAGCCACCGCCAGACGAACAACAGGGTAAGGGGCGGGGACTAATGACTAATGAAATAGACAACATAATGAAAAAATATTGATGGTATCTCGGATCGATAGCAAGTGATGAAATCTACAAGTTGAAGCCCGGAAGCAGAAAACGATACAGATTTATTATGAATACCCAAAAAAGTTCGCAACCCGGAGCACATTGGATGGCTGTTTATATAGATTTAGATAAAGATAGGTCTGTTGAAGTTTATGATCCATTAGCACTTTATGAACCTACTAAAGACTTCCAACAACAAATGAAACAACTAGTAAATAAAAGTAATCCAGATAGTTATTTATTAATGAAAGTAAATAAGGTAAAAATCAAAGTGATACCACAGACACATGTGGTTGGCATAGCATGAACTTCCTCATCCAACGCAGTAAAGGCAACAGGTTTAAATTTGCTAGCGGATATACAGACCTAAAAGAAGAGGAAGCGGAAAAATTAAAAGCACAAAATGGCTACGGCTTTGACACTTTTATATGAATTATGTATTAAATAAATGAATAAAAAAGAATATAAAAGAATATGCCAGACTACAAGCAAAAAAAGATTTATGCCATCAGGTCTCATCAGACAGATAAAATTTATATTGGTTCAACAACTCAATCGTTATCGCGAAGAATGGCTAAACATAGAAATCATTATAAAACTTTACTTAAAAATAAATCTACAAAAGCAAATGAGATATTAAAGTATGAAGATGCTTACATTGAGTTATTGGAAAACTATCCGTGCGAAAGTAGAGAAAATCTTTTAAAAAAAGAAGGAGAACATATACGGAACAATAGAGAGTGTGTAAATAAGAAAATAGCGGGGCGCACCAACGAAGAATACAGACGAGAACATATCGTTGAAATCAAAGAATATCTAAAAATGAAATATGCTAGAGACAGAGAAGAAATACTTAAAACACATTATTGTCCTTGTGGAGAAACATATATAATGCAAGGGAGAGAAAGACATTACAGGAGAAACAAACATATAAATTACATTAATAGTTTATATTTTGATATATCAGATATCCAAAAATTATTTGCATAATATAGCAATGGACTATAAGGGAGGGAGAAGTTTGGGAATTTACTATATCAACAGCAAAAACCGAATAACGGGGACAGACAGCGACTTTACACACGAAGTCAATATGAAGGGACTAGACAATCCCACACATTGTAAAATTCTTCATATTTATGTACCGAAGTCGTATTACTCTGTGGCTTCACCATATAATACTTTTACATTATCCGAAGACTGGTATGAAGCTTTAATTACAATACTTGAGGGCAACTACACAATGAACAACTTAAAAAATAAACTATCTGAGATACTGACGGCAGAAAGTCCGAATGACTATACTTATGTGGTATCTAGTAATAATACCAACACAGACCCCGAGGATGGTAAATTAACATTCAGTGTGTCAAATAACGGAGGTATTCAACCGCTGTTTATATTTAATTGTGATACACGTATTCATGAGGTTATGGGTTTTGATAGAAATTCAACATATTTCTTTGCTAATGATTTTATTAAATCGCCAAATGTAATTATTCTAACTGGTAAAAAAACGTTGTATCTTCAATCGGATTTGGTGAATGAAGGTGATAATCATGTGCTACAAGAAATATACACAGCCAACGAAATTCCTTTCGGTTCAGTCATTTATGATGGAAGCGGGTCTGAGTATGGTAAAACATTGTCCGCTAATTCAAACAATGTATTCAGGTTTTACTTGACGGACGAAAACGACCAATCGATTAATCTTAATGGTTTGGGTATCGTTATGACATTATTGGTTTATCGTGAAACTAACTATTTTAGTTTATTTAATTCATTCTTTAATTTGTTAAAGGCTAGATAAAGATATTTATTTTTAATTATTTATTTTTTTCTATAAATATATTTCGTGTATTAATCAACTTACACTACTTCAAAAACAAAACAAAAAATGCTGGTCCAATACGGAGGAGAACTAGTCCATCAGACTAAGGAACTGCTCACTTGTAAGTATGAACTAACTAAACTTACCACCCGTGAATGCTCGCAACCTGTCGCACTTACTACTGCTGGTGGTATGGAAAACACATTTGAAATTCCTACTTGTCCTTTGAACCTTGCGAGGAGTGTGTTGCGATTTACTTACACTCCATCTGGTGCGGGTGGTGCTAATCGCTACAATCGTATCTATATGGATTGTCTGTCTATGATTAAAACTATTGAATTGCGAAGCCGAAGCGGGCAGTATCTGTGTAATCTTCAACATGTGGGTAATTACACTAAGGTGATATGGAAACCAGAAATGAAGTATGAAAAATTTATGACACTTGAAAAACATGGCGGTGGTGTGGCTAGCGGTGCTATGCTTCAAAAGTGTAATGCTGGAAAAGTTGAAATTGGAACTAGAGCGGAAAGGCGGGCGATTAGTACAGGTGCGACTTATGATGCTGTTAGGGATGCTATTCAAACATACTACAAAGTGCCTCTTGTTAATGCTCGTCGCTACGATGATACCGCTCTCGCTGATAGCACTGCTGGAAATTATAGCATTGTTAATGTTCCTTTTGAGGAGGCTAAGTATTTTGAAGGCGGTTGTGATAATACTGCCACCCCTGTTATTAATGTTAAGTTTCCTTTGGGTATGTTGTTTGGCACTATTTTTGAACTGGATAAGACTATCGGATTTAATGAAATTTTGGATTTGCGGATTGTGTGGGCTGAAACCAACCGCTCTTCATTCTATACTACTGATGCGAGTGCTATTTCAACTGGTGCTGCCGCTACAACCTCTGGCGCTATCGTCTCTAACCTAAATCTATTCCTTGCTGTTGAGACTGACCCAAATGTCATCCTCGGTGTCCAGCAAAAGATTGCGGGTGAAGGCTTTCCATTTAAGATTGAGTATCCTATCGCTTGGAAGCAGAGCCTATCAACACAAAGTCAAAATTATGTTATTAAGATGAATCGCTCGCAGGGTGAAAGAGTTCGTCGTATTTATACTTCAGCCTTTCATTTCACTGAGAGTGCTAATACTTCTTTTGATAATGACAACAGGGCGGATGCTAAAATTATTTCTTATTATACGACCCTTGACTGCTCTCGTCTTCAACAATTTGACATTGACACTTCTGAGAATGAAATATATATGATTTTGAAGGATAAGTTGAAGGGGAGTGCTGTCCTAAACAGTGATGTCTATCATTACAACTGGTTTCATGTAGATACTTGGGACAATAACAGCCCGCTGTGCGATAAAGACACTGACTGCTATGAGGTGAGCGGTTTGAGCCTTGACACTGAACGACGATATGAATTTGTTTCAAATACGAGTGCTAATGCGAGCGGTAATGACATAACTAATCTCAACCATTACACATTCGTCATTCTTCAACGTAGTGTGCTTGTTAAAGGAGTTGAAATTTTGATGAGTTAGAAAAAAATAAAGAAAAAATAAAAAAGAATATTATTTTTTTGTTTTATATAATATGTCTCACCAGAGAAACTTAGTCGCGCAAAATCCAGATGGGGATTTTGTAAATGTCAAAGTCTGATATGATGGACATGTTGAAACCAATAATATGAAAACCGCTTTCGGTGAAACAACTACTGCACAATTAACACCAGTATTACAAGAAATCTTTCCATATACCATTAATACAAAGGTATGGACGAAAACAGAAATAAAATCATCTGTGTCATTTTTGGATAATATGGCTGAATTGAAAACAACTGCTGATGATACATCACAAGCAGTAATGGTAAGTAAAAAAAAAATAAAATACAGAACAGGTACTGGAATTATGTGTCGTTTTACTGCCTTATTGGATATAGATGAAGCCGAAGGCTATCAATCATTTATTGGAATAGGAGAAAATGATGTCAACAACTGTTTCTATTTCTTTATGGATGATGCTGCAGGAATACACATTCTTCATTCAATAGCAGGAGTTGACAATTTTATTCAACAAGAAGACTGGAGCGACCCGTGCGACGGGACGGGCGATATGCCACTTATGGATTGGAGTAAATGAAATGTATTTCAAATTCAATTTCAATATTGAGGCTTTGGTGCTATTAAGTTTTCTATTGAAAATCCAAAGACTTGCGAATTTCAATTAGTCCATACAATTAAGTATGCGAATGGTCATACAGGTGTAAGTCTGCGAAATACAACTTTACCATTTTCTGCTGGTATATTTAATGCTAATGGAGGTGAAGTGATACAAATTTTAAAAACTGCTAGTTGTAGTTTGTTTGTTGAATGCTCCAACACTATTAATACAAGTATTACAAATACGGCGGAAGGAGACGAAAAAACAAACATAACCGAAAGCCCCATTTTAAGTATCAGGAATAAAGCACTATTCAACAATAGTCTAACCAATTATTCAAATGTCTTTCCTTCATTAATAAGTATTACTAATGAGGATACAAAATCAAATATTGTAAAAATGATATTGAACGGAACACTGACGGGGGCTGGTTTTGTTGATGTGGATGCTAAAACTTCAATCGTAGATATAGATACTAAAGCAACCGCTGTAGCGAATGGAACAACAATTTTTAAACTTTATGTAAATGCTACCTCAACACAACAGATTAATCTCAGAACTTATGACATTCAATTAACACCGAGTGATATTTTGACATTCACACAGAAGGCTGTGTCGGCTGGGGCAGGTAATAATATTAATGTTTTTGTTAATTTTATAGAGAACCAATGAAGCAAAAAAAGAACTAATACGAAATATCATATACTTTATCTTTTTTGGTATTATTTTTTAACATTACCTTTTACAATAGGAGATCTAATAGGAGTGGTGTCGCTCGCTTTCTTTAATACACAACCTTCTTCTGTACATGTAGCAGTCGCTATCTCTTCTCCTACATTAGCCTTTATTTCAGTAATCCCCGTTTCTTTCAAATCGGTTGCAGTAAAAGGAGTGCTTTCTTCCTCCATCATTTTCGTCAATGTGTCTTCTAAGGGTATAACTACTTTAACATTATCGTCCCTTGGCTTGTATTGCTCATAGAAAGAAACAATGTCAGGCTTAGTCTATTTAAATGTTGGCTTTTTGACATTACTATCAAGGTTCCATTTTTCAATTTCATTCAAGTAGTCTTGTTTGGTGTTGAGGTCGGCCATCTTATATATAAGATTTAATTTTATTTTATTATAAATATTTTTTTACTTCACTTTTAATGTCAGTAAATTTATCAAACAACGGCTGTTTCATAACCCATTCAAGATATGTTTTATCAATAGTTGCAACATCTTGAATTTTTTTTCATTTGTATTTGCCAAATGGAAAAATATAATTTGGTTTTCCTTCTCTACTTTTTTCAATCGCCTTAATTTCTTCATTAATTACCTGTTGCACATCTTTTACGGAAAAGAATTCCTTCTTCTTTCTCAATTGAAAGTTGTTCAAATTTTTCACATAGTCTGGTGAGGGTGGTCATTTGTCTATATAGAGTGGTAAAAAAATTACGAAAAAAATTAATTAATCAAACTCGCAACAGGAGATGACTTTCATTTTTTCAAAAAAAGATAACTAAGTTCAGGACAGCAGTAAAAACTAAGAGACGGGTTTTGATGTCTCTTCGTGTTGATTTGGCAAAAGATAGATGAGTTATCTTTTTTTTAGAGTTTGAGAGAAATTCATATATGGACTATTTATTGATTAAGAATGCTTGTATTGAATTTGGATGAAATTATGTATATTTTTATTGAAATTAATAGTAAGACGAATTTATATGAAAATAGCCTTATTTTATATGAAAAGATAAGTGTCCTATAGTGGTACCTATAGTAGTGTTTTTTTGCAGTGGTTGTCCTCATTGGTTCGACAGCTAAGTCGTCATCAGATTCTTCATATTCATGGTAGGTAGGTAGGTAGGTGGGGAGGTATGTAGGTAGGTAAGGTTAGTGGTAGGTAGGTAGGTGTTGTAGGTAGGTGTAGGTAGGTAGGTGGGTAGGTAGGTAGGCAGGTAGGTAGGTAGGTAGGTAGGTAGTCGCATGATCATACTACTACTACTACTACTACCACTACTAGGCCTAGGCCTTCGATTTAATGAAGTTAAGAATTTAACCTCTGGTCATCCATACAAATCGTTAGCTCAAGAGCTATTGGGACTACTACTACTACTGCTGCTACTACTACCACTACTACTACTACTACTACTACTACTACTACTACTACTACTACTACTACTACTACTACTACTACTACTACTACTACTACATACTAATACTACATACTAATACTAATACTAATACTACTAGGCTAGGACAGGCTAGGCTATACTACTACTACTACTACTACTACTACTACTACTACTACTACTACTACTACTACTACTATACAACCACTACCACCACTACTACTACTACTACTACTACTACTACTACTACTACTACTACTACTACTACAAACTAGGCCTAGGCCTTCGATTTAATGAAGTTAAGAAATTTAACCTCTGGTCATCCATACAAATCGTTAGCTCAAGAGCTATTGATTTAACTAGATGGTGACCTACTTCTCAAATTATTAATAATAATGAAAATTAAATTATTGAAAATATTAAAATAAAATAAAATATATTGAAAGTATTAAAATAGAATAAAAATAAAATAAAGAAA